>JABUQX010120426.1:0-42686 GCA_015478945.1 Trachelipus rathkii | reverse complement strand
AGCAAGCCTTTTCTTTTCAAAGTTGACAATGCTTTAATTAGTTTAAGCAAACACTTGTTCCTTTTCCTTAGCAAATATTGTCCGTTTAGCTTTTATGGCATTTACATAAGGTAAGATTTATAAAATTTTGTTTATGATTTTACTCTGTGTGGTGGGTGTTGGCTAAAGTTTTATGAATTCACTATTGCAGCTTTCTCTCGCCAGTACGAAATAGGAACAAGATACTCTTTCGACTACGAGACATCTGTTCTTCTGAATGAGCCACAAACTCTTCCTATGGTTTCCAAAAAAGACGTTGGCTTCAAACTCAATCTTTTTGTCACATTGGATCCAGTTTGGCAAAATCCAAATTCAAATGAGCAATTGTTAGAGTTAAAGGTAACTTATTTACCAATACTAAATATTTTCTGAAATTATAAGATTTACATTATTTGTGTAAGATCATAAATATATATATAAATTTTTTTATTTAATTACAACTAAATTATACACGGTGATGTAATATAGACTTGTACTACGTAAAAATATAATGTAACCATGTGAATGTAAGAATTTCAAATCCTATTACTCTGTCGATCGTAAAATTCGGTAATTTTCAATCGAGGAATATCAGAATCTGCATATGGTCAGTGTACTGTGGTTAGCATGTACCTTGGCTATAGTTTTTTTTAATTTTGGTAGGAGACTAGGTGTATACTAAGTAAGTTATTGATAAGCCCTAGGGTGCTGTGTGGGGTTTTGCATGGGCATGTTGAGTGATTGGTTCTTTATTATAGTTGACTGGGACAGTATCGGTAGGCCCATGTGGCTTCTTGCTGTCTCTATACTTTGTTATACGTTTCAATACTTTATCTCCTATGTCATTTAGCATCTATGATTGTTTGGATTTAGTTCCACTGAAAATATAAACTTCACTAAAAAAAAGTCATTTTATAATATTTCACATGAACATACTTTGTACCTCTTGACCGCATCTACAATAATGTCAGACACCCGTTTCAACATCCTCATTAGAATGAGCGCAGCAGTCACGGGATATCCTCACAATTTTTTAAAATTTGAAATCTGCATTTACATCATGCAAGCCTGTTGATAACGTCGAACACGTATCGGAAAGGCAATAATTCCAGGAGTAATATCTTGAACTGATTAATAGTTGTCTTGTTTAAGTTACAGATATTCGGTGCACCTGGAAGCTTGTTCGTGTTTTTAAAGGCTTCATGTGAAGAGACCGTTCCCCAAGAAGGATTGATGTAAGTAGGAACCTCAAAGAGCAGAGACTTGCGAGAATTTTCCGCTGTCTTCATCCTGCGCGAAGGAAGGGAACTGTCGAAGAAGGTTTATTCCCGAAAAGAGAACCTCTCTCGTGGCGCAGTTAATGTAAAGAAAGGCATTGCCTCTTTGTTCCAGGTAATAATAAGTTAGTTATTATTATTATTATTATTATTATTATTATTATTTTATTATTATTATATTATTATATTATTTATTAAGTCCATTTTTATTAAGTACTTATTTAAGATTATGAACCAATCATTAATAACTTAATAAAATTTTTCAAACTTTTATTATTATTATTATTGTGATTATGATTTTTATTATTATTGGTATTTTGATTATTGATTATTATTATCATTTTTTACATTTTCCATGATTATTATTTTATTATTATTATTATATTATATATTATTATAAAATATATTATTATTATTATTATTATAAATTATTAAAACTGATTGTCCATACTATTATATATAATTATATAATATATATATATATATATTATATATATATTATATATATATATATATATATATAATATATATATATATATAAATTCAAAAATAGAATCTTAAGATATATTTTGTTCATTAACCAGCTACATATATTCCGATATATATATATATATATATATAATATATATATATATATAATATAATAAATATAATAATATATATAATAACGAAATGGATAGCATGCATCTATGTATGTATGTTTATGTATGTATGTATGTATGTATGTTATGTATGTATTATGTATGTAATGTATGTATGTATGGTATGTAGTATTATATGTATGTATGTATGTATTGGTAAATATATATATATATGTATAATATGTAAATATATGTATTTAGTATTTATGTATTTTGTATTTATGTATATAGGTAAATGTATATAGTAATATGTATATAGTAAATATATGATATATATATGTATTAGTATATATGACTAATATGTATATAGTAATATATATATATATATATATATATTAATATATATATATATTATATATAATATATATAATATTATATATATAATATAATAATATATATATATATATATATAAATATATATATATAATATATACTATAATATAATAATATAATATATATATATATATAGTATATAATATATATATCTCTATTAATTTTCTTTACTATTTTTAATTATGATATGTATTACTAGTACCGTCCAAAAGACAGCGAAGTGACAGAGAGGGACACGTCCGGTCAGTGCAATATTTTGTACAGGACAAAAGGTCAACAACTCGTCCACAAAATTAAGAGTGACTGCGTCTATTTAGAACATTCTTCGTCTTTTAATCGTACTGACAAGGTATCTTTTATCTATTATTATTATTATTATTATTATTATTATTATTATTATTATTATTATTATTATTATTATTATTATTGTTATTATTATTATTTGTTAAACAATAACTTTCGTAGATTTTACTCATCATTTAACTCCTTTATCATTTTTTTAAATTTAAAAATGACTGGAATTATTTCTATGAATCATACGCAAATAATTTCGAAATCAAACATTTAATATATGTCATTATATTCGATATATTGGCTTGTAATCGAAATCTGATATCCAATATATTTCTTATCGAAATCGACATTCAATGTATTCCTAATTATTCGATATTCGAGGAATTTTTTGAAGTTGTACATTATATCCCTATATATTAGATATATCGATATATTCTCGAACTCATACCATTAAATATTTTTGAAATCGGAATATATAAATATATTAATATAATATAATATATATAATTATAATAAATATATAATATCATATATATATATATATATATTATATATATATATATAATATATCATATATATTATATATATATATATAATATATATATATATATTAAATATATATATATATATAATAATATTATATAATAATATATATATATATATATATATATTATATATATATATATATATATATATAATATATATATATTTTATATATATATATATATATTAATATATATATATATATAATAATATTATATATATATACTATATTATATATAAATATATAAATATAATATAGATACAAAATGGAGGCATTTAAACGCGCTTTTATTTAAAGCTGTTAATCCGTTAATTAACGCGTTAATTTTTCTTAACATTTCAATTAACAGTTACTTTTTAACCTTTCGTTTAATTTCGAAAGAAGTAAAAGTAAAACCGGCACTATTAAACGAAGTTTTTTTTGAAAATTTGTCCCTATACGATCCGTTTATCGCTTACCTTTAATCTTAACGAGAGTTTATAAAATATCTTATCAGATTTTTAAATTGTATTATTCGATCTGCTCTCCCTAAATATTATTATTATTGTTATATTTATTAGTAAATGCATATTTTTTAAGTGTATATTTATGCTGGTAATTTTTGTACCCCCTTTTTTTGTATGATTATTTCTATTATTATGATTATTATTATTATTATTATTATTCATTGAATAGCAAGGAAAAAGAGCAATATTTAATATTTAAAAATAAAAATTTTATTTATTGTTTTTTTTTTAGGGAAATTTTTTACTGTAATTTATAAGTACCGTAATATTAAAAGTAAAATAAATGTGATGATTCTCACTAGTTTACTTAGTAATAATAGGCCGTGGATTTAAACAATAATATACTACTCGGTGTCCGTTTAAAAGAATGTCCCAGTTTCAATGCTTAATTAAACAGCGTAATAATACCAATATCAAACAGCACTGATCATACATCAAAGTGAAGTCACTTTGAACAAGATTTTTACGCTACATATAGTTCAATATGTGCCCCCTTCGTTATAGGGATACAATTATCAGACACGATAATCCAATTCCAATTTCTCCCAAACATCTGGTTTACAGAATCCGAAAGAATTTAACGGAACAGGAACGGCATGTTCAATTTCTGCGTTTTCAACTCTCGTATAATTGGGCAGCCCCCCATAGAAGAAATATCGGGATATACATTGGCGTTAAGTCCGGGACTCGGCGGGAGCCAGATTTATATAGAGCTCTGTCTGTCTGCGACATTTGACCAACCCAACGATCTGGGAGTTAGTCGTTGTTCAACTACGCTCGCACTATGTGACTTCAATGTGGAGGGCTCCATCTTGCTGTCATATAAAGTTTACCGCTTCATCCTCTGAATAATGTTGAAAAAGAGCCATTGTTGCTTGTAACATATCGAGATAGGCGACCCCTGTTACGGTTGATTCTGCGAAAAAGAAAGGTCCGTAGACCTGGCGTTGGGATATGGCGCAGAAAAAGTTAACCTTTGGGAATCACGTTCGTGTTTTACAAGTTCATGCGGATTTTCAGACCCCAGATACGAAAATTATGGCCATTCACCTTACCCCTGAGATGAAAGGTGGACCCATCGCTAAACACTACACGATCTAGAAGGTCATCGTCTCAACCTAACACTGCACAG
This sequence comes from Trachelipus rathkii, assembly GCA_015478945.1. Lineage (NCBI taxonomy): Eukaryota > Metazoa > Arthropoda > Malacostraca > Isopoda > Trachelipodidae > Trachelipus > Trachelipus rathkii. Next base: position 37,941 of record JABUQX010120426.1, on the reverse strand, counting down.
GCAAAGGTTAACCCCTTAGAGCCTAGTCGTCGGGCTTTAAAGCAGTACCAACTTCCGTTTAAACAATGTACAAACCTGCAAACCCGTATGCACGCAATGTGTAAACGTTTTCCTTAACAACCTCCACACCGTCCGTTTTGGCCACTTCAGTTCGTGACTTGCTCTCCGACCGAACGTATTTCTTAGGACTATGAAGAAACGAGGCCCTGTACGTTCCACATCCTGTACAGTCACTTTGGGCCGTCCTGTACTTTTTGCCTTTACAAAGACATCCATAGTTGCAAATTGCCTATACCATCGGCAAATGTTTTGCCACATGGACATTGGAAAACGTAAACCGATACGCACGTTGAATCGTAAATACAGATTCCCACTTAGCAAAAATTGCTCCAGTTTTAGTAGCGTAGAACACAGAAAGCTTACGCTCAGAACTCGCCATTGTCAGTATGTTATGTGGCGCACGCATTAGAGAAGACTACATCTGAATGCGCGCCTATGCGCGGATGTCGACCTATCAGGAAACTCGTTCCTGGCCAAGTGGCATATTCGAAACTATCGCAACTTACTCATTCACTTTGATGCTTAATGATATGATATGGATATTTGTATATTATGCTGTATAATAAAGCATTGGAAACTGGGAAATTCCTTTTACGGACACCCCGGTATTTGAGTATTTAATTAATAAGTATTGTACGCTTTGGAAGTATTCTTCCGGCAAGCGGCAAAAGCATCTGCGTATAGGTCAAGCCTTAAATTAATTTGTCTGATAGGCTTAATATCATTATGAATATTTGTTAGGGATATTATTATAATAAAAAAAAAATTAACAATAATTATTGTAACTATTCTACATATTGTGCAAGCCGTTAAGCGTAACGATTAGAGCGTTTAACTTCCGGTACATTCTCTTACGAGATAATACGCTTTAATCATTAACGTTCGTTAATATTTTTTTGTTAACGATCTAAAAAATTAAACGACGTGAAACTCTTTCTCTTGAACGGTTGCACCACCTTTGTAATTATAATATATATAATATATATATAGTAATATATATAATATTATTATAATATATATAATATAATATTTTAATATATATTATATATATATAATATATATATATATATATATATAAGATTAATTATCTACTATAAAGAAAAATTTCTTTATTTATATAAATATTATTTGATTATATATTATAAAAATATTGAAATATATATTAATATATATATATATATAATATATATATATATATATATAGATTTATATATACTATATATTATATATATATATATATTATATATATATATATTATTTTCTTCCTTTAATATGCGATTTATCGATATTATTGTTGGATTTGCATTTCATACAATCCTATACATTTGATATATCCGAGATATTTTTTCGAATCTAACATTCGATTTTAAAATCCAAATGAGTTATTCGAATATATTGATACTTTCCTTTATCTCCTGAAGGGTACTGATAGTGCTCAAACAACAAGCCAAGAGAGAAAAACAACGTATGAATTGCGAGCAAGGCGACGGGTCGGTCAAGAGCTGCACCGCCGTCGTCAGAATTCACACACTGAAACCGGAGTTGAGAACGACCACTGGGGCAGAGGTCATAAGCAAGCAAGTTCTTTATAGTAAAGGTAAAAAAAGAAAAAAAATAACTTATTAAAATAATTTTCAACTTTTTCTTCATAAATATAATAGTTTTGCACGATTTACTTGTAACTTTTCTTTTGACTATATATATATATATATATATAATATATATAATATATAATATAATATAATATAGATATTATAATATATTATATATATACATAATTATATATTATTATATTTATATTATATATATATCCGGTATATATATCATTATATAATATATATAATATTATATATATATATATATATATATATATAATAATATATGTATACTATATAATATATTATATATATATATATATAATATATATATATACTTATAAATATACGCGATTATATATAATATATAATAATATTTATATATATATATATATATATTATATACTATATATTATATAATATATATATATATATTATATATAAATATACAACATATATAATATATTAATATAAATATATATAATATATAAGAATATACTATATATATATATATTATATATATTATATATTAATATATATATATAGATACGGTATATATATAATGTATTAATATCATTAATATATTTTTTTTATATATATATATATAATATATATATCATATATATAATATATATATAATAATTAATAATATATAATATATATATATATCATATATATATATATATATAGTATATAATATATATATGATATAATAAAAAAAATAATATACGTATATATATATATACTTATATATATATATATACTAATATATATATATATAATAATATATATATATATATTATAATATAATTAATATATATATATAATATAATATATATATATATATATAATATATATATTTATTATAATATCACAGTAGAACCAATCAAAACGAAAAGTATAGACAAGGAAAAAATTCCGGTTTTGAAGTTATTTAAAAGGATTAGCAAAGAAGTTGAAAAAAACATCTTTGGTATCCGAATTCTCTTAGAATTACCCAAAACCGGGAGCCAGGAACTGTATAAAGCCTGAAATCTGTAAGTATTGAGAGAGAGAGAGAGAGAGAGAGAGGAGAGAGAGAGAGAGAGAGAGAGAGAGAGAGAGAGAGAGAGAGAGAGAGAGAGAGAGAGGTAAGGGAGAAGAAAGGAGGAGAGAGAGAGAGAGAGAGAGAGGAGAGGAGAAGAGAGAGCAGAGAGAGAGAGAGAGAAGAGGAGGGAGGAGAGGAAGAGAGAGAGAAAGAGAGAGGAGAGAGAGAAAAGAGAGAGAGAGAGAGAGAGAAGAGAAGAGAGAAGAGAGAAGAGAGAGAGAGAGAAGGAGAGGAAGAGAGAGATGAGAGAGAAGAGAGAGAAGAGAGAGGATGAGAGAGATGGAGAGAGAGAGAGAGAGACGAGGGAGAGGAGAGAGAAGGGGGAAGACGAGAGAGAGAGAGAGAGAGAGACGGAGAGAGAGAGAGAGGAAAGAAGAGAGACGACAGAGCGAGAGTAGAGAAGAGGAGGAGGAGAATAAGAAATCGAGGAAGAGGGGAAAGAGAAAGAGCAACGAGAAGAGAAAAGGTAGAAAGAGAAAGAGAAGAGAGAGAAAGAGAAGAGAGAATAGAGAAAGAGAAGAGAGAGGAGGAGAGAGGAGAAGAGAATCGATGTCACGTGATTTTAGTTTTGAATAATCGAGTACGAGTATTTATTCTAATATTTTTATTAATAACTCTTTTTCTTCACATTTCATGGGAATAACATATTTCCATTACTTTTCTCTAAATCTATAATTATATATTATATATTATATATATAATATATATAATATATATATATATAATATATATATATATATATATAGATATATATATATATATATATTATATATATATATATATATATATAATATATATATTTTAATATATATAATATATATAATACATATATATATATATATATAATTATATACTAATATATATATATATAGTATTATATATATTTCAGTTAAATGACCTTGTCCAAAATTTCCATAAAGCTCTAAGTGCGTCTAATTTGGGAACACAAAGTGCTGCCATTGCTTACCTCAGACTTTTAGGAAAAATAAGAGATAGTGACGAAAAGACAATCAAATCTGTCCTCAAAAATAAGAAATATAAAAGTATTTTGTAAGTTTTATTTAAATTTAAAATGAAATAAAGCATTATCTACTTATAAAAACCATAAATAGTTCTGAAGATGGATTCTCTACTTATGATTTTAATAGGAGAAAGTAATTGTTACCATTTACTAGCGAAGCCATAATCTGGGGTGGGAGGGGGGAATAATACGAAAATATTAGCTTCCTAAATAAATCTGTGTCTGAGGGGCTACTTTACCAATTGGGAAATAAGGTTTACATACCAATTGAGAATGGTTTACATGAAAATTTGATTGGGCTTTAAATTTATTTATAGCTTTTACCTTACAGGCACTTTTCTGTTGTATTAGGAGAGCTCTCTATCAGGGCTGCATAACCGGCAAATTATTTTGCCGGTTCCGACTCCCATCATTTTAAAATATCCGACACCGGTTCCGGCCCCGAAGTCTTAAAAAAAAATTCTACTCCAGCTCAGCCCCAAAAAAAAATTCGACTCCGGCTCCACCCAAAGCATTTCGTCTCCGGCTCCACCCAAAGTATTTCGGTTCCGGCTCTGCAACCCTACTCTCTATAGTGATTAGCTTCCTAGGATCTTTCACCACACGAACCGACTGATCCATATTTGAACCGCAGTGGAGAAAGAAAGATTTGTTGAATGTGTTGACTTAGTAATTGTGATGTGTGAGTATTAAGACTCCTGTATAATCACTTCGTCACATACTATAATGATCTACAGAAAGCCTTCTGCTGAAGTAACAAACATGGCGGTTCTCCCGCACGAAGTTATATGTCAACGCATGTCCATATTGTCAGAGTATAATACCCCGAACTCAAAGAATGTGAAAACTGAGCAGAGTTAAAGAATTCCGATTGTATGAATGCTCTCTATTAAATATTTTAAAAAATACTGTTTTTCGTATTAAAAGCATCCCTTGAACATGTAAATGAAGTTTATATACCACTCGTATATATATAATAATACAGATCTCTTAGAAACAATTTTTCATCTATGATTCTGTAAAGTTCAAATATACTCATCAAAATAAATAATAATTAGTCAATTAATAATTAGTTAAAGTCAATTCTTTTAATTTTTTACATAATTAAAAAAAAAAAGAAATTAAAGCACTGGACCATTATAACACTTTACTTCACACTTTTGCCTATTAAAGCTATAAAGAATTGAAACGGATGTTTGATCATTTTATTAAATTTAATTTTCTATCTAATAGTAGTTATCAAAAATGAGTGAGCGTGAATGTATAATTACGAATGTAAGTTAGATATATCCAATGTTCGTCACCGACATTCCACTTATTTTAAAGAGGATGGGGAAACCTTTGCTTAATCGTTTTGCGGACGAGGTGCAACATTCTTAACTAAGATATGTATGTATAATTGCTAGTCTTTTAACGTGTTATTTATTAGAAATATATTTTGAAACATTCATGAATAAAGTGTGGAAGGGAATAACGATTGCATTTATATAGGTAAATTTGTTATGAGTTTACAATGGTGTGAAAGAAGAATAAGAAAGATAAATCATTCGTTTTCAATGGGAAATATGTTTATACACCTGAAACTAAACACGATACCAATTATTTAGGATAAGTTTATTACCTTTAGGATGTTCTGTTTAAAATAATAATTCTGAATATTCATAATAAATTATATAATTATTTTCATTTAGACCCCAATTGTTGGATGTTGTCGCAGGAGCTCAAACAATGGCTGCTCATTTAGCAGCAAAGAGTATCATTAATTTCAGCGACGGTGCAATAGATCTTCCAGAGCGATATTTGATTAGCCTTTCTCTTACGACTCATCCTCTCGAATTTGTCATTGAAGGTAGGTTGGTGTCAGTAGTTTCAGTGAAACTAGTACCAAATGGGCGACAGGGAAATGATAGACAAGGAAAATGGCAGACATTTGAAAAAAAAAATCTGGTTATTTAGAGTTTATCTAACGAATCCAACAATATATATATATATATATATATATATTATATATATATATATATAATGCTATATATATATATATATATATGCTACATGTGTAGGATCATAATATTATATATATAATATATATATATATAGTAATAATATATATCAATATATATTATATAATATAATTAAAAATTATATATATATATATATTATATATATATATATATATATATATATATATATATATATATAATATATATATATATATATATATATTATTTTTGTTATTTTTATATTTATTTTAGTATATATATATAAAATATATAATATATATATATTATATATATATTAATATATATATATATATATATATATATATATATTATAAATTAATTAATTGTGCCATTTTAATAATTCTGTTCGTATACAATGATCTAATTATTAAGTTTTCATTAATTAAGTAGAGAAAGTTTTTTTGTTTTTTGTTGAACTTAGAAAATTGCCAGATATGGACGGTGTATTTTCCATATAATTTTAAAATGAATTATTTAAATGTTTTAATAATGTTAATATTAATGTTATCCGGTATTTTATTTTATAAATCTGATAGATTTATTTAAGCTTTACAAGAAAGAGACTGTAAAAGATGCTCGTCTGAGGGAGACGCTACTCCTAACAATTGCTTCGATGACGAGAACGTTTGCCAGTCACAAGAAAAACTTGAATCAAAACGTAAGATTTTTTTTTTATCAGTAAACTTTGTAGCTTACTGTATCAAATCCAAGCACACAAATTTAGTGTTAATTATTTTCTCAGATTATTTCGGAGGTGCGTAGAAATATCATAACCTCCCTTGAAAATTGCGAGAACGATGACTGTTCACTGATGCAAATCCGAGCCTTGAAAAACTTACAGAATAAGCAGACAATTCCAACTCTTATTAACTATGCAAAAGGATCTAGCAAAAAATTATCTGTTGCTGCAATGAGAGCAATACAAACTATGCCAATGACATATATCGATAATATGGTAATATATTTTTAGCCCATATGAAAAACTATTATTTTATATCGTCGAGTTATTGTTAATATTTTTTTCTCCTTTTTTTCTTTCTAAGACTCAAATTCACCTTGAAGATTTACTTTTCGAGACTGACGCTCCCCATGACACGAGCGTTCGAGCGATAGCTATTGAAGTGCTCCTAAGATGGCCGGCAAAAGAGGCCCTTTTGAGAGATATATTTTCTCTTGTTTTGGGTGTTCAGAATAATAAAACGAAAGAGCTAAATACTATAATACTCGGACACATTCAGGATCTTTGTGAGAAGAATCCACTCATGGATACGGTAATAGTAGTAGTAGAAAATAATAATAATAATAATAATAATAATAATAATAATAATAATAATAATAATAATAATAATAATAATAATAATAATAATAATAATAATAATAATAATAATAATAATAATAATAATAATAATAATAATAATAATAATTGCTCAATTTTTAGTTATAAGATTGGTGATGAAAAAAAAATGTTTTATTAATCTTTATTTACGTTATTATTACTTAATACTTTTAACTTTTCAGATGGTGAGAAAAATTTTAAATGTTCACAGCCTTTGGAATTACCACATACTAAGTCAGAACGGTCTTTCTTCTGCATTTTCGCGTCCTTTGGTCAAAGAGGATAGTGTTAACGCATCATTTACAAACATGCTCGAGATAAAAGGAGGGATTTTGAAACGGTCAAATGTCGACGTGTTCATAGACATTGGGGAAGACAGAATCTCTCTCCTGTCGGTATGTTAGACAAATAAAAATTATGTATTATATATGTAAATACCATATGCTTTTTTATATCACATTTAGTGGTGAAAGGTCCGACGTTTAGATAGTTTAACCAGAGTTTGAGAAAAGCTAATTCCTTAATCAGAGAAAAGTTAAAGGAGTTTAAAACTGTGAAATGAACAAAGTAAGTGGGGCCAAATGCAAGAAAGGAGAGAGAAGTGCTCACCAAACTTGTCGGCAAGCTATCTAGAGTTTGGTCAAGAGATACACTCTGCTTAAGTGAGGCGTAAAAGGGAGGAACGGATGTGTAAAGGAGTGTTCCAACCCAGCCCTACACTACAATGTACCCAATGTGGGATTTATTAAATTGTCCTCCTATAATGTAGTATTTTGATTTAAAATGTGCTCTTTTAATGAACTCGTAGACGCCCTTTAGAAAGAATGGAAAATGTAATTTTCTGCTTATTAACAAATTTGGCTCTTTGAAAAAGCTAAACACAAAATTTTACATTTTTTCTTATATTAAATAATTTTTTTTAACAATTTTGACCCTTCGAAAAGCTAAAACAAAATATATTGTCTGGTTCATTCGATACCATTTTTTTAAAATTAATAGTATAAAGGTTCAAAATTATCCGACACCTGTAATTATGAGCACCAACTCTTTTTTTTAAATTTTCGCTTTAAAGTAGAATTCATACTGTATACTAATGTGTCTCTCTTTCTGATAAATCAGTTTGGGATGTTTGCTGGTGGTTTATCAATGTTCGGAAGTGGTGATGAAGATGATGACGAAGGAGAAGAATCGGCAAATGCTGGTATAGAAATAGCTTTATTGGGATCTCAATTACGTCCATTTGTATTTTTCCAAGGTCAAGGAGAGTTGATGAATCACATATTTTCAGGCACTGCTTCTACTCGAACTACTGCTCTCCAAGTAAGTCATATAAAGCTCTGTAATTTTCGCCAAGTTAAATATATAGCATATAGGCACAGTATATATAGGCTTAGAAAATCATCCCCCCCCCCCCAAAAAAAAATCGGTTACATCAGACGAAATTAATCAATAGTTTAAGTTTTTGTTGACTGTATATTATATACCATATATTTTTTAATGTTTTTTAGGGAACAGTTCTTCTTCAAGACCACAGCCAGATTATTCCACTACAAAATGGTTTAAGTGCTGAACTGATTTTAACTGGGTCAGTATCGTATGATTTCGCTGGGAAAGTTGAAGTATCTCTATGGTATCAAAATGCAAACAGCTGGGTCGAAATTGGGTAAGTTAGCAATGAAAATACATTTATTTATAATAGTTTTAGTAAAGCAAAATATTCACTGTATCAATTAAATAATTTACGTTTAATGTTTATTTTAATTATTTATATTAAAATATGCTGTTTAATAATTAAAATAAATAAATAATGATACAGGGCTTCTGGAGTAATGCAAGGACAAGCCAGAGTGGATAATTCCTTTATTCAAACGATGGTAGAATTCAACGTTGGCTCTCAGACACAACTTGACTTTCTCTCTAATTTGGAGTCTAGTCCATCGATTATGATGTGCCTGAGAATGGTAATGTATTTTATTTTGCCATTTCTAAGTTAATAAAAAATGGTAAATGAAAGCTATTACATTTATTTATTTGTTTGATTTTTATTCAATGACAGGAATATATATATTTAGAGTTTCATTAATTTAAATTTTTTCTTTGCATTTTCTGTAACAAAATTCGACTTTTTCTTTGTTAGGTTCAACCTGATTTGGAGATTATCGAGAATGTTCGAAAGTTTGAACGCATTCCAGGAAGCAATTACGTCCTTAGGAAATATAAAAGAAAGTCGTCCACTGTCACTGGTAAAACCTACGTAATGAATAAGAAAAATACTGAAATATGTAACCAGATGTTTGGGACCAGCTAGTTATTTCCTTTCTTTTATTTATTTCATATTTATTTATTTTTTAATTTTTATAAACAATAATACAGTTATCATCAATTATGAATGGGCATTTTTTTCATGACCTACAAAGGGTTTGACATCATAGATGATAAGGATAAAAATAAAATAAAAACTGTGATAGATAATGACTAAATAATGAGAAATGTGCCAGTGCAATTATTATTATTATTATTATTATTATTATTATTATTATTATTATTATTATTATTATTATTATTATTATTATCCAAAACTTCACTTATTTTGAACGTTTTGCAAACTTTGTAGCAATATATATTTCTCAAGAAAATAAAACACATATGGCTTAAATTTGTACATTTTTAAATTAACAAACAGTCAAATAAATTTGTTTTTCTATGTCTTTTATTTGTTTACATTAAAAAAAATTGTACTATCTGTACAGGAAAATAATATTTACATAACTACGGCTGCTGAATGTTGCTGGTTTAATAAATAGAAACTGGTTTGTGACATTTTTGAAAATATTTAGGTATCTTTGAGGTGACAAAGTCTGAATTTTAATTTGACATGAGTAATTGTTTATAAAAACCTAACGAAGAAAATCTAGTTAATATTGCATTTAAAAGTTTTTCTATTTATTGTTTAGATATTAAGTGTTTAAAAATGTGAATGATAAAAATTATCATATCTTAAGTCTATATCTAAGCACATCCGAAAGCCATAGTAGTGAATGTAGGGTACTGAATTAAAATTTTATTTAAGAATTTTATACATGCACTTTCATGTAAACGGGATATAATTTCAGTGCAAACAGCTGTAAAGAATGATGTTTCAATAAACATATTGCTGAACTGACAGTACCTGAATGTTCAACATTCAATATTAAGAAGACTTACTTTAAAAATTGAATAAATGAGTAATCTAGGACTTAACATAACGGATATTTTCTATGAAATTATTCTCTTTGCAGGTTCTTTTTTCCCTAGGCCTATATCTTTCTACTTAAAAAACATTAATTAGGGGTAATTAAGGTTTCAGTTGAAGAAAATAGTAATGATAGTGAAAGCTAAAAAAAAGTGATGGTTACCACCTTTTAATTGAAAATTTGATTCGATTCATAGATAAAAAAAAACTAGCACATTTGAAATTCCTGAACGCAACAGGTAGGCTTACTTAAGTTACTTTATTTCGAATGAACTTGTGGAAGTAAAATTTAGATATTTCCAACTGTGATAAAAGTTAACGTCACAGAAAAGATAGAAACTAAACTGCCAAGATTGAATTTGAAAATTAGAAAATACATTAAATGAATGAATGAAATGAACTAAATATATATGTATATGTGGAAGCATATAATAATTTTTATATCTTTGCACTGAAAATTAGCAAATGATTAAAGATACAAATAAGATAAATTCCTATGATAGATTTCTTAACACGACAGCAGCCTATCTAACTGTTTTTCTTTGATTGAATTCAGCTTTGAAGTTTGATTATGCTGAGAATTGAGTTGATGAGATGAATTTACACCTAAAGTTGAAGGTTGCGCATTTATAAAGGCACTATTACTATCATTTAGACTGAATTGGAAGTTGAGGTATCAATTTGATCTGAAACGTCATTGTCTTGACTGTCTGCATTGGAATAGTCCCTGATAATTTGAGCAACAGTCTCTCTACTGGAGATACTTCAGATGTGAGATAACTCCAATGGGTAGAGATGACAAATTGAATGATAACAGGCTCGTTCACCTCCTCTTTTTATAGTAATACATTTCTGATTTTACTGTTATGACCAACAATGACATCAAAACTCTGCCCAAGAGCCAAAAAGAAAGGTCTAGGCTTGTAAGGTGTCTGAATCAAGAATATATATCTGATCTTATTGCTGTTGTTACACTCTGACTGGTAGAGATTTCTGCTTGCGTGGCATAAATTTAATAGATAACTCTTATCATAATTACCTGAAGGTCTCTAACATTTTACCTGAATAGTTTGAGTTATGGCAACTGTGGTATAATTATACTTTAATAATTATGAGTTTTAAATTTATTATTCAAAGCATTATTGAAAAAATAATGTGTTTTCATTGAAATGCAATTTTCAAAAAGTCAGAATAAATAAAGTCGAATTTTAATATTTAATTAGATTATTATATATTATTCGGTGTTCTATAAATATTGACGTTTTTTTAAATGAAAAATTTCATATTTGTTTTTTAATTATTACCTTATAATATTTATATATCTATAGTTTATTTTTACCGGTTTATAATAATAATAAAAATTAACTTCTAATTTTTACGATTTTTACTAAATATTTTTTTCATACATATAAATAAATTATAGATAATATCTTAAAAGTAATATATCAGATAATTATTTCCTAATTTCAACTCTTTTTATTTATTTGTATATTTACTTTATATAATTGAGTTTTATTATATATATATAATCAGTAGTATTTATTATCAGCATTTGAAAAAAAATATGTTTCATTGAAATGCAATGGCAAGACTAGAAAAAAGAATTTTATTAATTGTTTTAGGTTTGTTAAATTGACATTTTGACTCATGTTCTTCATAATGAATTTTTTTCAAATTTTTTGTTTATTTTATATAATATACCCATAATTTTTCATTAGATTAGTGAAAACGTTTTTTAATTTAATAGAATTTGCTGAAATCAAATCTCAAAACGAAAGCGTATAATCGAAATACTGAGCATCTTCCCACTTTTAACGAAGCATATCCAGTCTATTGATAAGATTAATTTAGATATACTTTCTATAGAACACGTTAGCGACATGATGTTCATTGTATAACTAGGTTTGTCGAACATCGTGCCATAATTAAATGGATAGATCGGGTTTTGGTGTATAATAGATTTTGAAATAAATATGGGTATTAACCGGTGATTTCAAGCTTTGTGAATAATATAAATGGTATTTTCATATGATAGATGGCAGTATTCTAACATAGACTTAGTTAATGTATAAAAGATGTTAAGGTTTTTATTTATATACGTTAGTTATCTTTCATTGACCTTTAAAAATGATATTTTTGGAATCCCATATCAAATTTCTTAGAGTTTTTTAAATTTATCATTATTTATTGCAATGAAACGCATTAAATAACAAAAAAAATTTATACTTCTAAATAAACCTACGCATTTTCTTAATTTTCACATTACATAATATTTAGAATATCTTAAAGTTATACTGATAGACTGATATAGAGATATTCAATACTAAATATTTTGATAAATTTATTTGGTTATCTTAAACTTGAGTTTTTAACACAGTAATTTATTCAGCATATTAAAAAAAGGTTTTGTGTTTTGAACGATTCTAAAAATATACAAACGTTATAAAGTATGAATTTATTAATTTATTTATTTATTTTTTTTTTTAAAATTATAACGATTTTTAAGGGCTCCATTGATATTTAGATTTTATTATAGTATATAATCCAATAGTTCTCACAATTGTATGCAGGAACTTTATACATAGTTAACTCTTGGAAATTAACTAAAGTGTCAAAATCGAAATATAGAATGAAATTATTATTGGTTAAATTTATAATTATAAAATTGAGTTATAATAAAAATTTCACCATATTTAGGAAAAAATAATTTCTTTTGATTAATAAATTAATTAAAATGAATGAAAGTATGTAAATTTTAATATATATAATATGTTATTTATAGATGTCTTAAATTGACGTTTTATTTAATTATAAAATTTATAGATAATTGTTTTATATGTACAATAATATTTTTAGTTTTTGAAATAAGCCATGTTTTAATAATATAATAATATAAAATTATAACATTCTTATATAAATTACGTATACTACTTTTCATTTAAAAAATTTAAAATAATACTGAAATCTAATTTAGATAGAATCTTAAAATCATTTATGGTTCTATTTAAGAGTTTCAACAATTTGATAAATATTATTTTGGTAATTCTTAAAATTGAGTTTTTTTAACTGGTTTTTCAGCATTTGAAAAAATAGTTTAGTTGTTTTATTCATTGAGAGAAGATTATAATTTTGCAGAATTATAATCAGAGAATTATATATTACTATTATGTTTTATAAGTGTCTAAATTTGACGTTTTTATTTAAATGAAAATTTATATCAAAATTTGGTTTCTTAAAAGCTTATTTTTAGACTAGTTATTGTTAGATACACTTGTTTTAATAGCAAATTTACTTATTATATTTATTTATTTGCTTAATTTTTTTACATTTACAAAATTATAAGAGCCCTTATAAAGTACGCTTTTTCCTAAATTTCAACATTTGAATTATTTGGTAATTATAAAATTGAAGTTTTTTAAGGTATTTTCAGCATTTGAAAAATATGTGTTTCATTGAATGCAACTTTCAAAAAGCAAAAAAGCTGAATTTATTAATAGTTTTCGGTGTCTTAACTTAAAATTTAACGTTTTTTAATGAAATTCACTTATTTGTTTTTACAGACGAAATATTTCGTTGAATTTGCTTTATAGGTTTTAATAAAAATTTTATGGAGCGCAAATTTCGTTTTCTCATTTATCATGCAAATAACATCTGTCATTTTTTTCGGTTAAAGTCGTCAGATATATTTATTTATCTAATTTTATATATATTGAAATTATTTAAGTGAGAAAAATATATATAATATCTTAAAACTATTTAGAGATTTTCTTTAATACGTATTATTCATAGTCATTTATGAAATAATATAAAATATGTTAATATAATTGAAATGCATAAATCAAAAAACAGAAATAATGGTTGGTGATGGCTTTAGAGTGTATAATTATATACCAAGAGGCGGTGTTACACAACATAGAATGAGCCCTTTTTTAATGCTCGATTTTGCAGCAGCGTTTAATTCATAAAAATTTTATACGTGTGTGGTAAATATAATTAGACCGGAGTATCTCTTAAGTGGAATTAACAAATGCTGCGGAAACTCTAGTACTCTTTATCGGGTCCCTAGCTTTTTGTCACCTATAATTGGTTCAAACATTGTGAATATTATTTGGTTAATCTTAAAATTGAGTTTTTAACGGTATTTTCAGCATTGTAGAAAGAGGGATGTGTTTTATCATGAAAAAAGATGATAGATTCCTCAGAGCTCCGTAATCAAGCCGATCAGGATTTATTCAATTCGCTTTTGCGTGGGTGCATTTTAGATCATGTATTAATATTCCAAATTGAAAGGTATATCTTAATATACCTATGTTTTCTAATATGGATATTCACTAATAGTAATATTACCAATATAATTTGTGAGTAACATGTATTTAATCACAATTTTAAATTTTTTTTACTTCTTAAATCATTGAAAATTATTTATGAAAAATTTTGAAGAGAACAATTTTATAATTATGCAATATATTTCTGAACGTCTAGTCTACAAGTAACGAGGATGATTAACAAAACGATTATTTTCTCTTCTAAATTTTCATATCATATTGACGTACGATGAATTTAAACCTCAACAGTATCTATTTATTATTGCGTTTCTTTTGTATATACTGGGTTCCACTGTAAGTCAGCATGGTTGCAACCTTTTGTTTGGGAAAATAGATGTGTTTCATTGAAATGCCACTATGTTATTTCTCACTATTTTCAAATAAGCAGCATAGTTGAAGTGTTATTAATCGATTTGTTAAGTCATATAGGTGTCTTTAGTTGGACAGCTTTTTTAGTGACGTTTTATTCAATATACTATTCTTGATATTTATAAGTATTGTTATCATAATATTTATCATTATATTTTAATAAACTCTGTTTTAATAAAAAAATTTATTTAACTTCTAAATTTACGCTTTTTCTATATTTTTTCACATTACAAATTTTAGAACTCTTAAAAGATTACAAAAATTTTCAGCTTGTATGACGGTGTTACAGAACACGGAATAGAATAAAGAAAAATTGAAGTTTTATTAAACTGGTATATGTATTATCAGCATTTGAAAAATAAATTAGTGATTTCATTTTGAAATTGACATATTTTTGGAAGCAGTAAAAGAATGAAATTATTTAATTTGAAAATTGTTTTAAATCGACTTAAATGATCGTTATTTTATTAATAGAAATTTCATATTTGATTTTTATATATTACTCTTAAATTTTCATTAGTTGTGAATACTTGTTTTTATATAAAAATATTTAACTGTAGAATTATTATTGCTTTTTTTTTATTAAATAATTTATTTTAACACAATAAATATATTAAGAATTTATAATTAAAAGAAACGATAGTTTTACTTATAATATATTTTACAAGTGAAATTTATTTTTCTAAATATCTTAAATAATTGATATTTTATACTAAAATTTGTAGCATTTTATAAAAATAATGTTTAATCATTATATAATACCAATTTATATCAAAAAAGCAGAATATTAATAATTTTCATAGTTTGTAGGTGTCTATAATTGACGTTTTTTAATGAAATTTCAATATTTGTTTTTATATAGGAATATTTCAACTCATCTGGTATTTTATCATTAATTTATTTGTTGAATTACTCCATTGTTTATTATAATTATAAAAATATTATTAACACTTATACCCAAATATTCACTCATTATTATCTTTTATTTCTTTCCATTTTAAACTATCATAAATATATTAATTTTGAGAACCATATTTAAATATGTACGTGATTATTCCGGGGTTCGCACAAACCTTTCCAGGTTAAAAACCATTTGACTTATATGTCAGGGTAAGTGTATACATACTCTAGAGTTTTTTATCGTGATATTTTGTCATAAAACGTTTAAATAGATGAGCATAATAATATAGATTTATTTCAATATGTATTCATACTTAAAAAGCAGGACTAAAGTAGCATTGTGCTTAAAGGTGGTTTGATTGATATATAGCCCTATGTTGTTTGCTGTTTTTTATTAATGAATTTTAAATTAATTTGTTATATTCAATAACATTACAAACGTTCATGTAATGTGACATTAGTTTGAAATTACTAATGTTAAATATCACGTTGATCTAACAATTGCTTCAAATCACCTCTGAAGGTCATCTTGCTCACTCACGACAAATTTACGGCGAATACCTTTCATTAACAAGGACCGTGAGCTGTTTTTGAGCCTTCATACTAATTTCAAATAATTTGACAATTTTGTGATGCGTTGTAAACTCCCTAACACCATCATAGATCAGGATGTTGTCTTACGGCTACCTCTGGGGTACGCGTACCTTTCACCAGCACGTGTGTGTGTGAGAACTAGTGTCGTAGTTTCATTGAAGGATTGTCCTATTCATAAACGTAAAGCCTGATAAACAGTATGAATTATATTTAATAATAAGATTTTTATGATAGTGTAATATATAATTGAAGATATAGAAATATATCATATATTAATTGATTATTTAATATTATTAATAAATTAACCATACAATCAATATTTACATTATAGATAGGATATATGGGACAATGTTTATAAAAAAATATTTAAAACTTTCTAAAATTTTCTGACATATATAATTACCTTAAAAATTAATCCACATTTAAATTAAATACATAGATATAATTAGATAATACACACGCAATTATGAAATTATTTAAAATACAGAACAAAATTTCGAAATACAATGAAAATGGATCTTTAGTTGCATAGGGATATATGCAATAGTAATATATATTATTATATACAATAAATATATACTATACAGAGATAGTATTGTGTAACTATACACATGCTATTTTATAGATCCAAATACATATCAACTTAGCTAGAAATCTTGAGCCATTAGTTATTCACTATTATTTCAATCGATTATCGAGGTCTACTAATTGCACAACAAAAATAAAGCTTACAGATCTCTACTCACATGCACATATATATATAAAATATATGATTGAAACAGATATGTAAAATGTTTTCCTTTCTTTTTATTCAAAAAGTGAAACAGTAAATTAATATATATATATATATTAATACATAATACAATTAAAATAATATATATACATTACAGTATAATAGATAATGATGAAATGTATAGGTTGAAATTTCATTGTAATAATATATTAATACCATAAATTATATGGTGACAATGTAAATCTAACTAACATAATGTCAGGTTCAGAAAAACTTCAAAAGCTATGCTGACGTTAATAATCTAATAACAACAATAAATACATATAATAAAACTCAATAAGATAAGAGAATTTGATATAATCTTAAATTTTGATAATATTTAATTATGATTAATTTTTAATTAAATTAGTGACAGAGAAAAAAATGTGTTTTGAAGAACCTGATTATTTATAATGAAAAAAATTTTTTATTATCACTTAAATATATTACTTTTTATTTACAATTTCTCTTCATTTTTTTACTTTATTCAATTTTCCTTTTTATCTATATTATTCCTATATTTGAATAATTTTTGCCACTTCCTATATTTAAATGTTCTAAATAATTTGTTTATAAATATTGATTCTATTAAGAATATTTGATATAAATTGTTATTAGTGTTATATTTAAATTTAGATATATTTGATATTTTTATTATTAATTGAATCTGGCAATTTTATTTTACTGGCATATATATTTGAAATTAATATATATAAATTGTGGTTTATCATTGAAATGACTCATTTTTACAATAAAGCATGATAATATAGTCGAATTTAAAAGGAATCATTATTATTCAAATAATAATTTATTTACATAATAAATTCATTTTGTATTTTAATAATTATTCACTAATTATTAATATTAATTTTATATCTATATATTTTAATATCCTTTTCTAATAAAAATTTTTAAAATTTTTATTCAAATTACTTGACTGTATTTTGCTGTTTATATTTATTATATAATTTTATTTTTAATTACACGTTACATATTATTGTGATTAGTGTGTGTATATGGTAGAAAGAATAGTCTAGTATAATATGTATGTCAGATTATATATGATACTGCGACTCATCCTTATTATCATAGATCATCTATATGAATATATATATATTGATAGTATATATAAGATGTAGAGATATATGTTTATCTCTTATTACTATTATAATATATTATAGCCTTCACAGATACTCATAATATATATATAGATATATTTTATATACACACATTGACTTTATTTCATATATTGATTATATGAATATATATTAGATTTATAATTATTGCTTAGTGTACTATATGATTATATTCCTTATATGTATATATAGTATTTAGTGATTCATATTATATAATTTATATTCATATTAATATATATATCATTGTTGTTGATATATATATTTTAAATAAGTGATGTTGATACTTTTAAAGAATATATATTCTAATTCTCGTAGTATTTAATGTAATTATAATAATGTATTCTATCAGCATATTATACTACAAAATTTTTAAATACATATATATTATATATATACTTAAATTATATATATATATTTAAAATACTAAATAATAAAAAATTATTTATTGATAATCGAATCATGAGTATTTATGATATATATTATATATATGAAATAAAATAAGTAAAGAGGATATAGATATATATAAATAGATATATACTCTCACTTCCATGTGTGATTTTTAAAATCGTAGGTTGCGCTTTATTATATGTCGTACACTCAGAGAATAATATGTTTTGTTATTCTACTCTCACTTACTTCATTAAAGGATAAAGTCGACTCGCTCATGGTAGAGGAAGATGTTAACAGCAGTGTACTAAAGATCTCGTCATTATATAATATATATATATATATATATCGGGTGGGAAAAGGGGAAAAATTGTCTACTAACTTCTATTAGGATATACTCCGGAGGTTTAAGATGATATATATAGAATATTATGAAACTTCTATTTGTTTTAGATATTTCCTTCTTGGTAATCAAACTATTAAACAACTAGATGTTGTTTTCAATCGGTATTTTTCTGCCAATCTTGCGACTAAAAATATGAACTGCTGTCCTATTCTTGAATAATGCAATTTATTTAATAAAAGAATGAAGCGTATTATAGGTTAATAATTATTATATATATCATTTGTAAGTTGTTATATATAATATATACCTTTCATGGTCACAAAGTTGAACTGTCTGCAGAAATTAGTTCTTTATAAACTCATTAAATGTGATAAACACGTTAGTTTCAGCGAATTTTATAACGTAAAATTACAAGCTTTATATACATAACAATATGATTATTTATGGTAACTTGATTTAAAAAGTTTGATTTCTCATAATTTTATTATCAACATTATGAATTATTTGGCATTACCTTTTATCTAATTGGGACTCTTTCTCAGGTGCTTCAGGCTATTTTGATTTATATGTTGATAGAGAAGATGCAAGGAGTTTACTGGGTAAGTAAATTCTCAGAAAGCATGAAAGTTGCGTGAGCGGATGTTTTTGGTGTCATTAATTGACGTTTTTTAATGATAATATTTTCAATTATATATTTATATTATATATTAAAAATATTTACATTAGAAGTATAGGATGTAAATTTACTGTTTATTTAAATAAAATAAATTATTACTTTCTAGTAAAATTATTGAAAGTCTTTTTCTCTTTTAGTTATCCTCACCTTTATATTAATTTTAGATTGAGGAAATTAGAACCCTTAAAAATACGATTTTTTCCTATAATTATTCAAATTTGTAAATGTATTTTTCTAATTAATAATTGAAGTATTTTTAAGCGCTAATTTTAGCATTTATTGAAAATATTATTAAATAAGTTGTATTCATTGAATTTCACTTTTCAAAATAAAAACAGTTAAAAAAGTAATATTAAATTTATTATAAGTTTTTGCCTTCAATGGTAATTTTTATTTTAATAAAATTATATAAAGTCTTAGATATCTTTAAACACATAAAAATGGTGGTGAGGCCGCTCTCTCTTTAAATGTGTATTATAGAAATAAAGTATATTGTTTTTTAAATATCTAATACATATCCTTTCTACAATACGTCCAAAAGGTATTAAATTATTATATTATTTAAGATATTATAAATAATCTGTTATTTTAATAAATAATAATTTTAAGTTTGTAAACTTGCTTGTTGATGTTTTTGTAGGAACAGATTCTCTAAAACAATTAATCAAATTTTAAAACTCTTAAAATTTATTATTTTACATCTGAAATATTTTCAACAATTATGATAAATATACATAATATAATTATGTTTTAATCTTTGGTAGTTTTTAATTTAACTAAGTTATTTTCAACATTTAGAAAAAATAATATCAGTATATATAGTTTCATTGAAATGACAATTTGAGTATTACAAATCAGGTCTATGTGGTCACAATTAGGCGAACTCTGATAGTAATAATTCAGCTCTTTTAGGATGTCATCTGGAACTTGACTGGTTATTATTTATTAATAGAATACTCTTATCTACAATATTTGTATATTTTTATATATAATCCTATAAAAATGTTCGAATTTCTGATAAAATTTACTTTGGCCTTAACTAACCAACAAAAAATATATATATATATATATATATACATAACAACTATAAGATTAATGTACAGCATAGTTTTCTTACTACTTATATTTACAATACATTATTAGATTTATGTATTTTTCCTCGGTACTACATACCACACAATAAACCAGAATGATATAATTAGAGGAAAGGAAATTTTTTTTATTATTATTTTTGAATAAATAAAAATGCTGTTTATTCTGAAAGATACATAGTTTATCCATTGTATTCTCCTGGTATATAATCATCTAAATATACTTATACTCTTAATATATATAGTTAATAGAATATATATAAAGTATATGTTTTAATAAATATCTGACATTTTTATAGAATAATTTTCAAATTCTAATTTCACTCTTTGTAAATTGATAATACCACAAATACGATAATAAATAACATACTTATCTCATTAGTATAAATAAAACTATTATATATATATAAAAAAGTTTTATGTATAAGTCTAAAATTAAGAATTAATTTTATAAGGTCAACATTCAAAGTATAAGATTAAACTATATATTAATATATAAAAATTCTCTATTAAATTCTATAAAAACATATATATATAATAATATCCTATAAAATAATAATAACTGATTTAAATTCTTATAAATTGAGAGATTTAAAAAAAATAGAATAGCAATAATAGTTATAAAATCATTAATTATAGATAAAATATATATAGAAAATAAAATAATAATAAATTTAATATAAATATATATATAGATGTCTTATATTTATAACAATTTTCAACACCAATTAGGCATACCGGTTTTACTCGATTACCTGATGCTGATCTTAAAGCGCACAAATACATAACGACATCTGCTTAATCGACCTAAAATAGTAGATAAGATAAATATATACTCTAATATCCGGACTTATACAGAATAAAGATATAATAGAAGGGTGATATTAAGTTATATAGTAGTCTTATACATATATGATATATATATAAGATATAGAAGAAGATAAAGACAGACAGGCAGAGAGAGAGAAGCAGAGACGACACGCAGAGAGAGACGAAGAGAATGAGATATAGATAATGACTCCCGAGAGGTAGATTACCTCTTTGAGGCGCTATATATAATATAATAAAGTAAATTTTAATAAATATAAACATTTTATTAACATATTACTTTTACCTTTAAATCCTCTTACAATATTAAATAGTATACTCTATCAATATATCACAATTAACGAACAAAAAAAAAATAATAAAAATACGATTTTTTATAAAAATAATACACCAATATTTGACAATTATTCTGCGCCTCTCATAAAATATGATAATATATACCCATTCCTTATCTATGTTAAGCCTAGACCAAATTGATCCCAGTCCGTAACAGATATAACTCAAATACGTTGATTACAAACCATTTCTAGCATAAAACCAAATGAGAAATATATAAGAATCATCAGATAATTAGTAGTTTTGCATTATAGAGTATAATAATATATATAAAGATAATAATTATGTAATATAAAAAAATAAGTAAAAACCAAATAAATAATATAAATATTCAAACAATAATTAAAACATCTCTTAATTCACAGTTACTCTGACTTACTTTATTCATTGTAAGAGATCATCTATCCTTCTCAAACATCACTACACAATAGTATTATAATATAGATAACAATATAGATATATAAAGATAAATATATATAATATGATAAATTATACTATGTAATCTTACAGATCTTGAAGTTTTTATTAACTAGTATTCATTCATTCTGATAATGAAAAAATAAATTAGTGTTCTCAATTGAACAATATTAGCTACATTTCATAAAAAGACCATAAAGACAGCCAACGACTCACTATTATATAAATATATAGATATATATAAATATAGATAGATAATATAATATATATATATAAATATAGAATTAAATAAAATATATATATAATATATAGAAATGTAATATATGACTAATGTATTTAATTTAATATATAACAATTTAATAAGTTTCTAAAATTTATCGCTTTTTCTTTAGATTTAATCTTTTACACATCTAGTATATACTTATATAAATATACTATCCTATTGAAGTCACGATTTTTCTATAAATTCTATAATATATAGAGATATATATATTAAGATATATATTATTATAATCTACCTGGAATTTATGCTGGATATAGATAATATATTTCAAAATAAAATAAGTATTATTAATAGTTGTCTTATACCCTGACGAAAGAAATCAATATTCTGTTTTATATAACTCAACAATAATATCATAACTTATTAGTCGTAAAACTATTCATCTATATAATAATATTATATATATAGATATATCTATTCATTTATATTTTTACATTACATAACTTATAGTAATATATAAAAGTAATTAATTTATACAACACACATTTTAAGATACAATTACTGGTTAATTATAATATCATATTTATATATATAATAGAAGAGATTTTTTACTATATGCTAATCTAAAACTTTTACTAGTATGCTTTTCATTTGAAAATATAAAAAGAATAGAGAGAGGTAGTAGAAGGAGTGAAGAAACAGAGATATATGAATTTAAGATATACTATCCATCGCATTATATCACTCCAATAAGTAGTTTTCAACTAAAAATATATAATTCCTATATATATATATAGATAATATACTGTCCAATATATTTTAATGCTATCTTCTCATTTCTATATCTCTTTAAGGACATTTTATTTTTGTCTTGATATGATCAACATATTTCATGACTATTTCTCGTTATTGTATAGAGATAAACTAGTACGTTACCACTTTTACTTAATACTATATATATATATATATATTATATATGAGGAATAATAATATATATTAATATATATATAATATATATATAAAATTATTGAAAATATATATAATAGACTCCGGGTACTCACACAGAAAAGCGTAAATAGTCTAGAGTCCTGAAAATCCTTCGTGTGGCGCCCACGCTATTCAACCGTGGGTGTTTTAAGATCTTGGGACGGCTTTTCGTTTTTTTAACTAGAGAATTAGAACATCCTCTCCCCTAAACCTATCTAATTTGCATATCATTAATATGATTTTTAGTATGTCTATATATATCAAACTATTATTTTTCTTCTTTTTTGATCCCCTTTCCCTATATTATATATAATATATATATAAACTTTTTTCTTTATTGCTTCTTTTTCTAGTTTTTCGATAAAGTTCTTAAAAAAATTATATCACTCATAATAATTTTATTTCTACACTTTTCTACAGCTTGAATCGTTTCAAAAAACGAAGTCTGTTGTTTAACTTCTATAATATAATCATTTGCTTATGTTGTGAAGCCTTCATGAGGAAAATGTTAAGCTGGCTCCTGTTCTTAAGCCAGTACAAGTATAGAAGTAAAAAAGAAGGAAAAAGAGTATCAGATTAGCAAGTTGAGTTCTTAACTAGTTATTAATTACAATATAATAAATACATTACGAGATTTACGATAACTGCTCCATTGAATTTGATTTACTATTATATAACATTATTAAATTAAACAGATAAATATTTATACATTAAAATATAGATTTACAATTTTACAGTAGCCATGGCAAGATATTTCGTAGTAGAGAGAATACTCGCATATATACTTTGGAGCCTTCGTATATCTTAGAATGATGAAGTCTATACAATATATGATAAATCATCTTAATTATTTGATAGCATAGCTATATTTATTAGATAGAAAGATGAAGACATATAATTATTTCAAGCTTCTTCCCATTCATGGTTTCTCATTCAATTCTTTAATTTACTTTTCATATTTTACTTCTATATTTGTTAATGAACATTCAAAGTCTGTTCTGGTTTTATATTTACCAGGATACTTGATATGACTTCATTTTCGAGTGTGGATATAGACTTAATGTTTTTTCAAGTACAGAAACTTATTCAAAAGCAATGACTATCTGCAGTACAATCGTAATGCTGGTCTTAAAGATATTCCATATTGAACTAGAGAAAGGATACAATATACAACTCGGAATATTTTCGCCTTTTTGCACATTTTCAATCGAGGAACTATCTATTTGGTCATTTCTTAGAATTGTAGCTTTTTAACCGGGTCTTTTCGCTGCCTCAATTAATAGAAAAGCTATCTATTCTATATAATAAATACTCTTTACGGTGCTCGCTTAAAACTGACGTTCATATTAGAATAGCTATAGCCGCGGGGCTATTAGTCGTCTATTACACCCCAAACAACCCCCAATATATATAAGTTACCCAATGTTGGTACCTATTGCTATGGAGCAACAATCTCCCATTGCCCGACCACATCTACGATTGAGAGACGAGAGCCAGACGGAAGCTACACCACACGAGGAGTAAGTAGTAGAATAGGTTGGATAGTACTATGACCCTAACGCTTCTATCTCATCTGTGAAAAATTTTTAGATCTCAATCAGGGTCACTGACTTCGATTTAAACGACTACGATTGTTTGCGCCGCAAGAATGTCGTTCAGCATTGCAAAACTCTCGATATAGCTGAGTAATTATCGTTGGCATTAGTATTAAAATTATTGAAATAGTTAAGGATCAAATATGGATTCTATCGTATCTACTGTATTGATCGTTTTGATCTGCATATAACGAAAAAGCAGTTACTAATTCAGCGATATACTATTGAAGTTAGTTTTTATCAGGCTGTTCTTTATATTAACTATAGAACAGTATTTATTATAAAATCATCAAAGCTACCATTAGTTAAATTTATTCTAAATATATTTAAATTACAAAATAAGCTTATTACTAAAGGGTAGTATAGCTTTAAATTGCAAAGTAAGAAGTAAAAATTCTATGGTTTATAGCAGTAAATGTTCTATACCAGCTTTCAAACTCCATAACCAGGCAAGAAGGCATCGACTTTTTTTGTATAATAAATTTTCACTTTACAATTTAGAACTCTTAAAAGTCGTCTGCATTCCTTATCCTAAATTTTCGACCATTTAAACTTTAAATTCATACATTTCTTTCTCATAAAATATTATGAGTTTTTAACGGCGGAAGTTTTTGTATAGCTACATGTTATGAAAGAGAGACATGTGCTTCTATTTGAAAGATAGCATTTATTCATGAAAAGCTTAGCTATCTAATACGAACTTTTTGTTACATTACGTTTCTCTCTTTCAGTCGTCTCTTTAAATTCGCATCTCTATTTTTATATGATAAAAGATTTCATATTGTTTTTATATATCTCTCTTGCACAATATTCTCCTTGAATGTTTCGATATAATACCACTGTTTAAAATAAAATAACACATTTTAAACTCCTCCACAATTACCGTTTAATTTCTCTTAAATATTTCAAATTACAATTTTAACGAACTCTTTGAAAGTAGATATTTTTCCTAAATTCCTCATACATATATGAAGATTATTATGCGGTATTGTTCTCAGAATTGAGCTTTTTTAACGGATTTTATAGGCAGTTTGAAAAACAAATTAACTGTGTTTCATTCAAATGCAATTTCAAAAAAAGCAGAAAAGCCGGATTTGTCTATAGTTTTAGGTGTTCCTTAACTTGCGTTTTTAATGAAATTCAATATTTGTGTTTTTAAACTCAGTAACCTGGAATTTGTAGTTAGCTCTTAAAGAAAAACACTTCTTTTAATAAGAGAGATTTTAACTTCTTAAAGTATTTACTTGTTTATACTTTTTCTTCATTATTAGTTTGTCGTTCACACTGTGAACTGCGAAATTTAGAATTGGTATCATTAGGGATTTTTTTTCCTCAAAATTTTTCAACATTATTGAAATTATTGAAATTATAAATGGGAGTTTTTAAACCAGGATTTTTAGCATTTGTATTAATACTTCTGTGGTATGTATCTTACTAATTTTTATTTCTTATAAAGAAGTTGAGACACATTTAGTCGAGAAATTTCTATGGCCATATACAAATAGTAGGAAGTTAACGTTAATCACTGCGTGTTTCTAAAATTGTCTGGCTGATTTCTTTTTAAATGAAATTTATATTGTTTTTATATAAAAATTTTCATTAGTAGTGAAAAAAGCTATTATAATAAAGAGTTTTAAACATATCTAAAAATGTGAGACTATAAAAATTTATACATTATAAATTTTAGTAATTTATATTACAGTCGGATAATCTATATATATTTTATCAATATAATAATATAATCACTATCTTAAATTGTAGTTATTATAACTCGTATAATTATATATATTACATGCATTTGTTAAATATATTACATTAGTTTATCCTATTGACTACATGACACCTCATCTTTTCACTAAAAAGAGTATAAAAATGAGCAATATTTGATAGAATTAACGTGTGTGTCTAATAATAAGACTAGTAGTTATTTATTTAATACCATGACGTTTTTACCTCTATAATATATGTTTGTCTTTTACTAAGTAGATCTAAGGAATTTAATTTACATATATTATACCTAATGAATAAACCTGTTTATATATAAAAATCCTTGCATGAATACTTCTTACGTCTCTTTTTCACTTACAAATCTTGATACCTCACACTTTACATACTAATTAAAAATAATTATTAGAAATAACCTCGTTCTTACATTAACGTTTCTCGTATTTTTCCTCTTACTTA
This sequence comes from Trachelipus rathkii, assembly GCA_015478945.1. Lineage (NCBI taxonomy): Eukaryota > Metazoa > Arthropoda > Malacostraca > Isopoda > Trachelipodidae > Trachelipus > Trachelipus rathkii. The sequence continues at coordinate 10,423 of JABUQX010120426.1, read as the reverse complement.
CTTTTCCTAATCTATTTGCATTCAAATATATCTTCTTCTCTTGTGAATTTAACTTCTTCTTCTTCATAATTACTTGACCGTCTCTTATACTGCGCCCGACTTCTTCTTAGCATTGTTCTAAAAAATCTTACTTTGTTTTTTCTTTGATTACTCGCTAATTCTTCTCAACTTAAGCTAGAAAAATTCGATAGTTTACTGTGTCGAATTCTTCTTCTTACGTTTTTACTTGTGTGTTCTTAATCAATATTTTATGTATTTTCAATGATATACTGTAACATATTATTCTTCTTCTATTTGTTTTCATGCAAAATTAAAACTTTGTTAACTATATTTTTCTCTCGTTCTGTCAGAACTCATATTTTATCATTTTCTATTATACATATTATATGTAATTTCTCTTAATAAGGTTTAGATTTTTATAATGATTTTTTATCCAATTTATCAGATATTTCAGTTAAATCTCACTTTTTAAGTAATTCTAATTTTTTTCTAGATTTATTTCAACATTTTGATAATTTATTGAAATTGCTATGTCTGTATATAATTAAATGAGTGTTTGTAACACTTTTCTAAGGCAACTCTAGAAGCACTCGTTTACAAAATTACATTATTTTTTAGTTTTTAATTGAATTAATTATCAATTTCAAATAGCCAATATAATTTGAATTTGTTAATTTATTGTTTTCTTGTGCTTTTAATTCTTTTCCTTATTATATTATTCTTTAATATGTAATTTTCCTCCTTATTCTTCTTGTTTTTTTTCTATTTTAATACTTCCAAATATTTCTTAGTTGTGAAAATCTTTTGTTTCTTCTTCTCTTTATATTATTCTTATTCTATTATTATTCTTAGAACATTTTCTAACATATTTTATTCTCTTACTTTTTTTCTATCCTCTTTCACATTAACCATTATATACTCTCTCTTATACAAATTTTCGTTCTTCTTTTTTTCTTTTTCTCATTTTCATCTTATTTTATTGTTTTCTTTCTAATATTCTCATATAACTGTATATTTCTTTCTTTTCTTCCTTTTTCTCTCGATCTTCAATTACTTATAGCAAGAAACATCCAGGAACAAAATTTCACCTAGTTTATCAATTAATAATAATTTGTTTTTCATTATCTTATATATCTATATACTATTCATCTAAATCTCTTTGGAATGATAGTCTGACTTATAGTTTTTTAGGTGTCTTTTTACTTTCGTAATGTTAGTATGTTTTTTAATAAATTTAAGTTGCAAGAATAATTATTTCTTTATATACCAAATTTTCATTAGATGTTGTTGATTAGTTTATAATTAAATTATATTATATTTTTATCACTCTTATATATATTTAAATGGTCTCTTTTCTCTAAATTATAAACATGAATTATGACAATAAATATAATCAATCTAATCAGATTTCAAGAATTTGTAGTTAATTTTTTTCCTAAATATTTCCCAGTCCTACTATTTTCGCTTTAAAAATTGAGTCTCATTTCTTCTTCATTTTATAATTTGAGTTTTTTAAGGGATTTTTAGCATTGGAAAAAGAATGTGTTTTTTTCCATTGTAATGTCATTTCGAAGAATAAGAAAGTATAAATGCCGAATTTGTTAACTAGTTTTATTGTCCACTTAATGATTCGTTCATTTTTATTTATCATATATTTTATATCGTGCTATCCTTTATATACCCTTTCAACCCAATTATGTCATATATAGAATGTTGAAAACTTGTTTATATAATGTAACTTTGACTTCTAACTCTGCGCTTTTTCTTAATCTTTCACACTACAATTAGAACTTTATAAGTACGATTTTTCTAATTTTCAACTTTGAAATTATTTTGATTAATTCTTAAAATTGAGTTTTTGAACGAATTTATCGCATTTAAGATATTTATATTTTTACAATTTAAATAAAATACATAATTTCAAAAAGTAAAAAAGGGAATTTGGTAATAGTTTTAGTGATTATTACAAATATTGACGTTTTTTAATGAAATTTCATATTTGTTTTTTATAACAAATATTTTTTATTACTGATATCTGTTTTAAGTAAAAAATTTAGTCCTAAATTTCCTGCTTATCCTTTATTGCTCACAATACAAATTTAGAACTCTTAAAGTACGATTTTTCCCTGAATTTCAGTTATTGGAAAATCTTCAGTAATAATTCTTAAAATTGAGTTTTTAACGGGATTTTTAGCATTTGAATAATAATATTCATTGAAATGCAATTTAAAAGCAGAAAAGCGAATTGTTAATAGTTTTAGGTGTTTAAATTGTTAATGATTAATGAAATTTACAACAGGGATTTGTTTGTTTCATATACCATACCTATTTCTCTAGTTTGAAGCACAATCTCTCTTCTTCATAATAAATATTAAACTCTTAAAATTAGCGATCTTTTTTTCTCTCTAATCTCCCCCATTATCGACAAGTCTTAATAAAAAATTTTATCTGTCACATTTCAGAAATTATTTGGTACTCACTCAAAATTGAAGTTGCTATATTTAAACCAGTTAGAAGTTAATATATCCAGGACGAAATTCCAAGTAAGTGTTGTCAATAAAATTCACAGATTTCATTAAAGAGAAAACTTCTATAATTCATATTGTTTTAGGTATTTAAATTGTGTGATTTGTTTTTTTATAATGATTAATTTAGATATATATGTTTTATATATACCAACTACTATTTTAAATTATAGTTATTGGTGTAAAGCGTTTTTAAATAAAAAATTTAATCATCTTTTAATAACATAATCAGACTTTTTCTTAAATTTATTCGGACATCGTACAGAAATTGAGGAAATCCTCTTACGAAATGCAAATTTATCCTAAATATTTCAACATTTATGTAAATTATTTGTAATTCTTTTAATAATTTTAAGTTTATGAATGGGAATTTTTAGCTTTTTAAAAAAATAAATGTTAGTTTTGAAAGGAAAATTTCAAAAGATAAAGAAATAGCGAAATATTGTTAATAAATATTCTAATTTACTTAAAATGACTTATTTTATTTTTTAAATGAAATATTTCAAATACTATTATGTTATTTATTATATTAATATCTATATAATTAATCAATTAGTAGTCGAAAACCTGTTTTAATTATAAGTAATTAAAAAAATGATAATTTACTTTCGCAGAATTTATACTTTTATTTTAAATTTTATCATATTACATAAATATAGTAATCATCCTCACAAGTTTATTGTATGTGGTTTTTTATCTTAATTTTAACCTATATGAATAATTTTTATTATTTAGTATTCTTAAATATTGTGTTTTTAATAATGTATTTTAAATTATATTGAATAAAATATAATTAATGTTGTTTTCTTGAAATGCAATATTATTCTCATAGAAAGCAGAAAAATCGTTGTCCGTTGTACACTGCCCGTTGTATGTCTTGTAGTATTTTATTTTATACGTTTTTTTTTAATTTGAAATAATGATATAATTTTGTTTTTTATATACCAAATATATTTATTATTTCATTAGTTAGTTTTAAATTAATCTGTTTCTTTTATATAAATCTTAAATTTTTTCATTATATATCCAGATGAGAAAATCTTTCTTTTGAATTTTTTATCATTATCGATTTAAATTTAAACTCAAAACGATAAACTCTTGCAAAGAGAGTAGAGACAATTTTATTCCTATAAATTTTATTTCAGACATTTTTTGAATTCATACTTGATAATTCTTAAATCTGAAATTTTTATCGGTATTTTTAGTCATTTTAAAAATAATTATCTTCAACAAAGAAATAACAACACAGTGTTTCATCTGAATGGATATTTAAAAGCAGAAAACGCGAATTATCGTTACATCACATTCTAGTGTTTTAAATTGACGTTTTTTTGGAGGAAATTTCAATATTTGTTTTTATATATTACATATTTCATTAGTTGTGAGTTGTGACAAACTGTTTTAATAAAAATTTTAACTTCTAAATTATCGCTTTTTCTTAAATTTTTCACATTCACATTAGAAATAATTAAAGTAACGAAAATTCTTTCCTAATTTACAATTGAATTAATATCGAGATATATATATAGAATGAGTTTTTATAAAGTTTTCAGCCAATTTGAAAAAAATACTTAATATTTTTCATTGAAATGCCAATTTCAAAAACAGAAAATGCGAAATTTGTAATATAGATATATAATAGGTGTCTTAATTGGTCTATTATCGAACACATCTCCTACAATATTTGCTTTATTTAATACCAAATATGTTGTGAAACCCTGTATTAATAAAAAATTTAATTAGATCTAAAGTTATCACTTTCTTAAATTTCACAATTACAAATCTTAGAACTCATATAATAACTGATACGTATTTGTTCCTAAATTTCAACATTACGAAATTAATTTATGATATTCTTAAAAATGAAACTTTATTTAACCTAACTTAACCTTTAATTCTAGCTATATTGAATAATAAAGAATGTAATTTTTCCTTGAATGCAATTTCAAAAAGCATAGAAAAATGACTAGAATTCGGTAATTAGATTTTTTAGATAAGTGATGTTTTAAATTGATTTATTTTATTTAATGAATATTATATTCATTCTTTGGTTTATTATTTACTAAATATTACTTAATACTTGTATGTAACTATTACCACAATCACTGTTATTAATTACTTCAACATTTAGTCCATTCTCAAGTCACTTACCATTATACCACACTTCTTTCATAAATTGTCAACCGTAACTTTAGTATAACTCTATAAAAGCTCTTTACGATTTTTCCAAAATACTAACCTTTGTAAATTTTTGGTAATTCTCTATAAAACTGGAATGTGGTTTATTACTTCACACGTAGTATGTATTGGCTTATCATAGCATAATTCATGAAAATAATGATACGTTGTAATTTTTATTTCTATATGAAATAGCGAATGAGTAAATTAATACTTAAAAAAGCTCTAGATATAAAAGCAGAATTTTTGATTTTAATATTAGAATAATCAGTTATCTTAATGATCTGCTATATATATAATGATATTTTTCAATATTTGTTTTTATATAAAATTTTAATTTTTTTAGTGTATGATTCAATTTCACAGTTTATTAATTTTGTTGAAAGACTGTTTTAATTGAATAAATATTTATCGACGTTGAAAACTATATCATTTGCTTCTTTTTTTGTGTTCATTTTATAATATATTTTCATTCTAATTAAACATATCTTTATTATATAGATATCTCTATATAGTATACTACTCCTCCACATCCTCTAACTCATATATGAATAATTTATTTGTAATTTCTTCAAAATTGAGTATTTAAACAGAGATATAGATGATTAATACTCATATATCCCATAGAGATATCTATAAGGAATTATATTTAAATATAAATTGAAATAGTTAATTTAATAGAATTATTCAAAATAGTCGGCCTAAGCGGAAAGATGTCATTATCCTCAATGATATTCTTTTTCTCATATATATTAAAATATATTTGCTAAACTGATGTTGTATAAATGAGTGTTGTTAATTGTAGGCAAACAAAATAGATAAATGTTTAATTTAGATTAAACTTTATACTGGCATATTGTATCATTATAAATTTTTAATCTGATACATAAGGATAGAGTATAAAACAAAAATCTAATTATGAGGTTTGTGGACGAGGGATTATAGATTATATGATAAATCATATGAAACATCAACGAAATATATTAGGTGTCTTAAATGCCCAAAGCGATCTATATTCACTAATGGAAATCACTAACCATTATTTGTCTTTTAAAACTAAAAATCATAATAAAAATTTTTTACACTTCTAACAAATTTATAAATAGAATTACGCGATCTTTAAATAGAATTTTTTTACTTTTTATTTTAACATATAGTGGACTAATGAAGCGATATGAGAGTAAAATGATAGATAAGGATATTGAGGTATATGTGATAATATCATTTATTCAAAAAAGTTCGTAAAAAAATAACTCACGTTCACTACCAATAATAATTTATGATGGTCTTATTATGACGGAATACCAAATAATATAAATGATAATAATAAAATAGATATTTTTTTATATAAAATATAGAAATTGACCATAATAATATTATTATGTAATTATTTTATACCTACAATAAATTTAGATATATATAAGAAACTTGATATTTAAAAATAATTTAACTCTTTTCTGTTACTTTTTACATATATATATTTAGTCTAATTTTATATTTAATAGGACTGTTTATTTTTCTTCTAATTTTTATTTGAAAATTGAGTGGTAGCATATTTCTTATTAATGAGTTATATTACTGGAGATTATTAGACATTGAAAAAAATAAATTGTATTTTAATGAAATATTATATATACAATAAAACAAAAGTACAAATTAATATCATAGTAAAATTAATTGTCTAAATTAAGGGATTATATATATAAATTTCAATAATCTGTATAATTTCAATATATATACATAAGTATATATTTAGATATATATATAATTAATTTTTACTTATATAATTACACTTTTATTCATATTTTTCTATATCATATTTATTTTAAAAAATCAATTACAATATATATACAATATAATATAATAATTTTAATCATATACACTCTTTATTATTAGAGACAAAGAAATTATATTAGATAATATATGAGATGATAATATAAGAAACAGTACAAATAATTTGGAAAAATAATGTGTTTCATTGAAAATACATCTTCAAAAAGCAGAAAAGAAATTTAAAATTAACTTAAATAGATTATATCCATTGTGACTTCACATTTAATAATGCTTTATTGAATGAGAGTTTTATTAGTATGATGAAAAGCTATAATATTATATTTAGTTCCACGATTACGGATTTAATTAATGAAAGGAAAAACTATATAAAAAGTACGATTTTTCCTGAAATTTCAAGCATTTGAATTTATTTGGTAATTCTTAAATTAAGTTTTTGAACGGGATTTTTAGCTTTTTAAACAATATAATGTGTTTCATTTAAATGCAATTTAAAAAAGAAGAAAAAACCGAATTGGTTAATAGTTTTACGTGCTTCACCTGACTAGGTTTAATGAAATTTCCATATTTGATATTTTACAAATGTCTACTTATTAACACTGAAAATTGTTTTAAATAAATAATTTAATTCTAAAATTACGAGCTTTTTTAAATTCAGATTACAAAGTTTAGAAACTCTTAAAAGTTCGATTTTTTTCCTTAATTTCAACATTTGTAATTATTGTAGTAATTCGTTAATGAGTTTTTTAATATCAACGTGGATTTTTAAGGAAGTAGCAAAATATTGTGTATCTTGGAATGTTTACATAATCTCAAACAGCGGATTGCTCATGAGTTTTGGGTATTTAAATTGACGTTTTTTAAATGAATTTCAATATTTGTTTTTTATATACCATATTTTCATTAGTTGTGAAACCTGTTTTATAAAAAATTTTTACTTTCTAAAATAACATACTTTCCATAAATATTGACTTAACATTTCTAGAACTCTTAAAATACGATTTTTCAAATTTTCAACATTTGAAATTATTTGATAATTATAATTGATAGCAATAAGACAAAAGCGAAAAACACAAAAAAAAAAACAGAAATGGTATAAGCATAAAGTTAAAGCAGTCAAGGCAGTATAGTTTAAAGCAGTAAAGGCAGCGAGTTACAAGCAGTTAAAGGGCAGAGAGTGTAAGCTAGTAAAGGCAGAGAGTTAAAGCAGTAAGAACTCGCGAGGTATTGCAGTTAAAAGGCCGGGGGTGAGTAAGACAGCAGTAAAAGACAACGGACTTACCTAATGCCGGTCATAGTGCTTAGTGTAGATAACAACGTGAGTCTTTTGTCTTACTGCTTTACTGGGCTATTAAAGGTATGATAATAATAAATATATGGTGTAAAGCAGTAAAGCAGAAAGTTAAAGGCAGTAAGGCAGAAGTTAAATGGCAGTACGCAAGATAAGGTTAAAGAGGAGAGCCAAGTAAAAAAAAAAAAAATGAGTTAAAAGAGCACAGTAAAGCAGCAAAGTTAAAGCAGTAAGCGAAGATAAAAGCAGTATACAGAATACGTTAAAAAGCCAGTTAAGCAAACCCATGAGTCCTGAAAGCAGTGAAGAGCAAGTGGTTTAAGCGGTTAAAGCAAGTAACAAGAAGGAACAACCAAAGGCTAGCTAAGTGCGCGCCTGAGGCTGATTAGGGTACATCAAACCTACCGTCTATTGTAACTTAACTGGCTCTTAACACGCTTAGCTGATTGTTCTCGTAGGTATCTAATACTATAGTTTTTTTTAATAGAAATTTTGGTAGCATTGGTAAGTAACAAAATGAACATGGAATCATAGTTATATAAGACAATGAGACCACGACGCTCTGGATTTCGTTTTCTTTCCTTTCTTTTTCATTTCTTATCATATTACAATTTTTAAAAAATTTTTTAATATAAATTAAACATAAAAAGTATTAAGTAATTCAAATAAAAAAAGTATTAAAGTAAAAAAAAATAATAGTTTAACATGAATTATTGTGTTTAAACTAATAACCAGGTTTATCACTTAATATATAATCTTGATTTGTATCGCGAAAATGTTTTTTTAAATTAAAATATAAAATGTTTTTAAGTATGAAATATAAAAATGAATGACTTTGTTATATATATATATGTTTGTTCATTTTCACTAGTGCGGTGAATTTTGCGCGCCTGCGGGCCTGCACCCGCGGCGGAGGGCGGGTACGGAGTGGGGTCGAAATATTGTGCGCGCCTGTCGGGCGCATGCATCCACAAGCAGACGTACCATAGTCTGTGCGGGGGGTGCCGGGTTACGGGACGCGCGGAAATATTGCGCCCTTTGCCGGGCGCAACGCGGAGGGCGGCGGGCGGCGACGCGGGGTACGACCCTGGGTTGCGGGTCCCGTTGTGTGCGGCCTTGCCTTTCGCGCGGGTGGGATCATTAGATGGTGAGCGCCCTGTGTTATCCAATATAACTAAGCGAAGGACATTCATATGTAACTCTCGGTTCTTGTTAGATGGAGGGGGTAGAGATGAGCAATCAAAGATCGAGTCATCTTGATATGTCATGCTTTTGAATTTATCCGTCTAATATTGATGATTCGATCCAAAGCTTTTGAGGAATGTAGTCCTGCAAAGCTGAACCTTCAAAGTTGAGGCAATCAATGCCTTGAGGCATTTATGCGGGCGGGGCTCAAAGTTGAGCATTACAAAGTTGAGGCAATCAAAATAAATATCGAGTGTGTAGTGTAAGTGTAAGTTTGTATCTGTGTGTATGGTGTGAGTGTAAGTGGTCCTAATGGTTTTATAAGTGTAAGTGTCTTATGGCAGGAGTAAGTGCCTTATAAGTGTAACCTTGTTGTGTGAGTGTTAAGTGTATAATTGAGGCTAGTGTAAGTGGTCTTTGATGGCGAGTGTAAGTACTATATAAAGTGGTAACAAAGACCTAACTCATTAGGGAAGCTATTCCTGCAGGATTGTAATATACAGCACGCGCAAATCAATGCCTCATTTACCTTATACCTTTAGGGATTGAGCACACCTAACCCCCGCCTTATTGGCTATATTCGGACTCCAGGGGAGGTCTAGAAAAGGGCTTGAAAAAAAAGTGGCAATCTTGCACTTGCACGTTGGCAATCTATGTGGCACTACGACTGTCATTGGCACTGTATTTGATTACACTCCACTTGGCACCTATTGGCTACTTGTACTCTCACTTGGCACTGGACCATTGCGGCAAGAAAAATCATTGCACTTCTACTCGAGACTCCCGACGTTGGGCATCACTCTGGCAGCTCATCTAATACTACTTTTCATCTAATACATCATAGTAAACTAACAGCACTAATAGAACTCAATTAGATAGCTTATAGTGTCTTACGGGGCGCGTGGATGGGAAACCTATCAAAAGCCCCTCAAGGTTAGCGTGGGTTGGTCAAAATTGACGACCCATGGTATATGGCAAGTCAAAAGCCGAATATCATGATCAACAAGTTAACAACAATGAAAAAAGGCTAAAGTCGCCTAAAGAAGGACAAAAAACTTACCGGGCAAAAAATTGACCCCCATTGGACGGGTGGCGCACGACCAGAGATTGGCAGTCGGTGTTTATGTACGTGAGTGTAAGTCGTAAATGTATAGTGTTCTATGGGGTAAATGTAAGTGTCATGTGAATGTGTGTATTAAGTGTCGAGTAGTGAATGTCTGTATAGATCGTATAGTGTCGCTGTGTGATGTGTGTTGTGTTAAATGCGCAACGCAAGCCACGGTTGTTGTATGTGGTTTCAAGTTAGGGTAAAGGTCCACATCCCATACTGGCCGTACATACGTTAGGACACGAAATATCGTGACGGTGGCTCCACGAGTGGCCAGAAAAAATTGGCCTGTGGGTCAAAAATTGACCATGGTATATGGCGAAGGTTATATGCCGAAATAATCAT
>JABUQX010120425.1:0-25794 GCA_015478945.1 Trachelipus rathkii | reverse complement strand
AGATTGGATCTATGTGTGGTAAGAGCGGAGTTTTGAGAGTCATAAGAAAGATCATGTTTATGTAGAGTCTTCTTTTGAAGTCATTTGTTTCGCCTATGTAATGTGAGGTGCATTGATAGCATGGGGATTTTGCATATGCATTGTGAGATGTTATTTCTGTATGAGTGGGTGGTTTGAAGATTCTTTTTAGAGACGCGGTGTTAGAGGAGGTTAGTCTTAATGTTGAGGGTAAAGTTTTAAGGATTTGATGATGTGGTATATGAGGAATGGGTAAATAGGTGAAAGAGTGTGTGTTGGTCTCGGTGGTAGGGTTGTAGAATTTATTTTTTGCTTTTTTAAGTGATCTTTTGATTGTGTAGGTAGGATAAGAGAGTTTCTTGAAAGTATTGAAAATGTATATTTACTTATTGAACACTTTTTCATACTTAACCACCCTCTTCTTTCCAACACCACATGGCTTCGCTATGTGGATGATATTTTTATCTCCACTCCCTTAACCACCAACCCAACTCTCATACTTGACCACATCAACTCCATCCACCCTAATATAAATTTCACAATGGAACTCTCTAATAACCACACCCTACCTTTCCTAGATACCCTCCTCTCTTGGCATAATAGTCCTACCATACTCTTTAGCGTTTACCGCAAACCTACTTTCAACCCTTCTTACATACATTGATAGTGTATAGATAATCAGAGCAATTTTTTCGCCAAGTTTTCGCCCTCTTCTTAAGAGCTTTACGCATCTGTTCCCCTTCTCTTCTACAAAATGAAATCAAATACATTTTCAATACTTTCAAGAAACTCTCGTATCCTACCTACACAATCAAAAGATCACTTAAAAAAGCAAAAAATAAATTCTACAACCCTACCACCGAGACCAACACACACTCTTTCACCTATTTACCCATTCCTCATATACCACATCATCAAATCCTTAAAACTTTACCCTCAACATTAAGACTAACCTCCTCTAACACCGCGTCTCTAAAAAGAATCTTCAAACCACCCACTCATATACAAAATAACATCTCACAATGCATATACAAAATCCCATGCTATCAATGCACTTCACATTACATAGGCGAAACAAATGACTTCAAAAGAAGACTCTCTCAACATAAACATGATCTTTCTTATGACTCTCAAAACTCCGCTCTTACCACACATAGATCCAATCTCAATCATAACATCAACATCAATGATATGCGCCCCATCCTACAGGTACTTGACCCCACCAAACGCAAACTCATAGAATCACTATGCATAAAAAATCTTCCTAATTTTAACATACAAAAAGGTGAATATACATTTGATCCCACACTTAACAACATTCTTTCCACCACACCTTTTTTCAAAAATATAAAATCAAAATTTACTTAAATCTAAACTACTTCTCATTTTAACAATATTACATAAATTTACAAAATTTCATTAAATTTTATTTAGTCTTCAAATAACAACGTCCGAAGAGGATCCAGATAAAATAAGGATCGAAAAGCTCACGTTCACAAACATCATATGAAGACCATGTAAATACTTTTAAATATATTGATATGATTTCCATTGATATTAATATTTAAGGTCTTATACTATATTAATTATATATATATAGTATATATATATATATATATATATATAGTTATATATATATATATTATTTATATATATATATATATATATATATATATATATATAAATAAAGAGTTATAAATATATATATAAAAATATAAATATATATAAAGAATATATATATATAAATATAAAAGATAGTAGACCAGAGGTGTCAGCCCCCAGCTCGAAACCGATATACTTTTTACAAAAAATAATAATAATTAAGAATAGTGAAAATGAAAAAATCGTCGCCCCTTTAGTTACAACATCTCAAAGTTATTAAAAATCTCAAGATTTTTTTAAAAAAAAAAAAAAATTTAAATATCACAGGATATACTCTAAAAAAAATAATAATGAAGAATAGTGAAAACGAAAATCAGCAGTCTTTAGGAAAAAAAGTTACAGCCTCTCAAATTTTAAAATTTTCCCATAGACTTTCTTATAAAAAAAAATTAGTAGGCCTCGTGCTCGTTTTAGGGCCATCCTAGTTCAGGTTATGATAAGATTTGCTAATTCTACATAGATTTTCTCTGTGTATACCTAACAAAACTTATCATAACCTGAACTAGAGGAGGGCCTGAAATGAGACCTAACCTGGATCGATCAATATAGAAAAGTCTATGGGAGTTTTAACAACTTTGAGAGGCTGTAACTTTTTTGCTAAAGAGAGCGACGATTTTCGTTTTCACTATTCTTCATTATTTTTTTAGAGTATATCCTGTGATTTTCATGAAAATAAGGGGTGACACCCCTCTGTTCTACTATTACCTTATTATTATTATTATTATTATTATTATTATTATTATTATTATTATTATTATTATTATTATTATTATTATTATTATTATTATTATTATTATTATTATTATTATTATTATTATTATTATTATTATTATTTTTAATATTTGTTAGTATTTAGCATCCTAAATATTATTTTTATTATTATGATGGATCATGCCGTTTACCTGCCTCCACCTCCAAATACATATCGATTGCATGGATTCGAACACATTTAATAAAAGTGAAATAAAACTGTGAAGAGTCAAATTTAAACTATAGTAAGAAAGAAGCTTCACACTTTTAAAAATATTATAAAAAAAAAAAAATTAAATCTATGTAAACTAACGTAGCTCAGCATAACCTTACTTAGCGTATCATAACCTCACCTAACGTAATTTATTTTTATTTTTATAATTTATTTAACTTTACATTGTTTAAAAAACCACGCTTCTGGCACCATGCGGGTATTGTACATTTTGTTCGATAATGTAGGTTTTAAGGAAAAATTGACATAAGCTTAACTGGAAGCAGATAACCCACATGAGAAATTATTATTATTATTATTATTATTATTATTATTATTATTATTATTATTATTATTATTATTATTATTATTATTATTATTATTATTATTATTATTATTATTATTATTATTATTATTATTATTATTATTATATATTTATTTTTATATCCGACATTTTTGAACTAACTAAACAGATAAATAGGAAGCCAACAACCTGTTAACATATTAACTATAATAGACCCATTAAACCTGTTTTAATCTTTCACATTTATGCATTACGTAAAAGATAAATAGATTGCTTTAGATTTTGAACCTTTACTTGTGTTATATTATTTTATTGTTTTAATTGTATTAGGATTTTATAATCCTGAAGATGATAAGAGTATTTCTCGAAACGTCTGTATATCTAGATATATATATATAAGCTGTTATTATATATATATATATATATATATATATATAGCAGCATAGTTTATAGCAGCAGATAGATATATATATATATATATATATATATATATATATATATATATATATATATATATATATATATATATATAACAACCAACTATATATTATGATTAATTATTTAATGAAGGAAGTTTCTTTTGTGTTTTAGGTTAGTATTTAGCAGCAAAATTGTTAAAAAAATATTTTAAAAGCTTTAACTGGGTAGTTACTACTATATCGCAATTTTTAATTCGGTTATTCTTATTTTATAGTGTGAATTCAATGAAGGTTTTCTCAAAGAGGATTGTATCCAAGGTATAATAATTGGTTTAAGGCACAATCCTATAGGCAATTTTTTTTTAATTAAAGTTAAAATATAACCTAAGATTTAGCAAGTGAAGAAAGGGTTTCTCTTTGATCAAGTTCCAAATTGGTATTTGTTTTCAAAATCTTGAAAAATTAATTTCTGAAGAATATATTGGAATCTGTAATCGATTACGATCGAAATATTTATAGTTTTAGATGTCGGATTATTTGTTCGGTATAGCAAAAGAAATTTAGATGCCCCAAAACTAGTACGGACTGCCCTAAAACCTGGAAGATAGGAGCAAAAGCATGGAAGAAACTGCCCAAAACGTAAATAAGAGTTGCCAAAACCTAGATGAAAGGCTCCAAAAATCGGCTGAAAGTGTCCATAATTTGAAAGATGAGTGCATAAACAATAACGAAAAGCCTCAAACTTCGGAAAAGCGCCAACATTTGGAAGAAATTCGTCGAACACTTGAAACGTTCCATCGCTAGACGATCACCGACAAGAAAAATAAATTACATGAAAATTCTAAAAAGGTGTTGAGAGGGTGAAACAAAAAGTACCCACACTTAAATGAAAATCCTTGAAATTTTAGAAGCAAAGATCCGAAGCCAAAATGAAGAATCAGACGAAGAGCTCGTAAGCCAGGAAGAACTCGAAAGGCTGGTTGAAGAGATCGAGAGAAAGAAAGAAGAGCACCAAAGGGAGATAGAAAAAGCTCCAGAGAAGGGTAACTTAGGAAACTGTAACCTAATATAAGACTTAATATAATTGGGATGAAAACTTATGGATTAAAAACTTTATCCAATTTGATAATGTTTGTATTTATTCTATTCGGAAGTCTCGAAAAATGTTTGACTATATATTTTCGATTAGAACACTTCCTTTCTAGACCATGTAAAGCATTTCCATTGAAATTAAATATAATTTTTAGCTTTTTCTTTTTAAATCTGTATTGTAATAAAGTTTAAAATTTTTTATAGCCTTTCTCACTTAAATGTTAAAAAGACCTTCAGAGTTTTCAGTAAAGATAATTGGACCGAGTGGGTTTTCGAAGCGGATCTTCAGTTTGAGATTTTAATTAATGGTACATTCATATACGCAAAGAAATTATCATAATATAAGTTTTAAGCTACCATAAAATTTATATTTCATTATATACCTATGAATAAAGATGTGTAAATGTGTAACATTTTAAGCTGTATGTTAACTACCGAATGGGAGGAAAGTTTATTTTAACCTTTGATATACTTGATATACTTTGTTTGACTTTTAATGATCTTAAAAAATTTAAAAGTAAATGCAGCATAGCCATAATCTCCTTTGGCCATTTCATAACCTAGTTCACCATGAAAGTTGGAGTTTCATATACCGATTTATGCAAATAATAAACCTCTTATCGTTCTTATCTCTACTTTCACGAGTTTTAATAAACTTCGAAAAATCATGATTGAAAAACTTTCTTGCCTATCAAATTATAAAATATATACTTTCTTAAATTTTAGGCAGTTCCTTTTAACTTTCTGTAACAAAAGATCCAAAATGCTACTACTATGACCTATACTATTACTTAAGCTTTCTAGTAAACCAGTTTGCTTTACCAAAATGAACTTTGTTAAACAACTCGAATTGCATTTTTCTAGCTTCATGTATAAAGCAATAATATCTTGAATTGGCGTTAATATTTGCGTTCCTTGACGGGTTCATCGTGGTATCGAACCGACATTGGTCCAAAATTTATTTGAACGATGTCTATTGTAACTCCCTCACAACATTACAATTTTAATTTTTTTCCTTAATTTTCTCTACCTGTGCAACCTTCAAATATAACGGCAATATGAAATTTTACTATATATATATATATATATATATATATATATATTAATATATATATATATATATATATATATAATTATATTATATATCATATATTATATAAATATAATATATTATATATATCATATAAGTATATATAATATATATATATATTAATATATTTATATATATATATAATACTATATATATATATAATATATATAATATATAATATATATATATATATAATATATATATATATATAAATATTATATATATAGTATAATATATAATATATTAATATTATATATATATATTATATATTAATATATTATTATATTTATATATATATATAATTATATATATATATAAATATATATATTATAATACTATATATATATATATAATATATATATATTATATATATATATAATCAGAGGTGCGGCCACCCCGCATTCATTTAGGGGTAGTTCGCTAGCGCACCTCCGCACCTTGAGGAAACGTAGTCCGCTAGCGCTCCTCCGCACTTTTTCAGACCATCAACCCTCCGCTATCGCAAGTCCGCCCGTCCGCACGTCTCTCCCGCTAAAAATGTGCGACTTCACGAAAGATTTTAATATTAGCAGGTTTACCCCTATATATATCCTTACAAAAATTCATATTTATAATATTATATGAGAAAAATTGAATGAATATTTACAAAATCTCAAGATTTACACTTCCTCCTCAAAGTCGTCTTTAAAGGACAAGAGATCCATATTACTTTCAAAAAGATTACGTGCTCAAAATTAAAAGCAGCTAAGGCAAAGCAGTTAAGCCCTCAAAATATCCCCACCAATACTAAATATTCGCTCTTCAGCCGCATATAGATGGAGCAGGTGTATATTATTTTATGAACAAGCTCAACAAATTCTGCCTTTGCTGAAAGGGAAAGATGTCCTTGGGAGGAGGAGTGCTGGTGTTAGTTCCACTTTCCTCCAGCAGTCCATTTGCTAATTTAAGGGTCCTCACCTAATCATTCTGCCTTCTTCGGAAATATTTGACCAACCTGCCCACCCAAAGAAGGTTTATTCGTCTAAGACTTTAGTAGACTCCATTGAAAGCCTCGGGACTCCTGCCAGGAGTCGATGCTAATGGCTACCGTATCAAGCTCAGGTAGCATATATATATATATTATATAATATATATATAGTACTACTATATATATATATATATATAACCAATATAATTATATACATATATTATCATATATATAATATTACTATATATATATATATATATATAAATATATACTATATATATATATATATATATATAATATTATATATATACTATATAATATATATATATTATATTAAATATAATAATATATTATATATAATATATATATATATATATATATATATATTATAATATACTATATATATCATATATACATATAATAATATATACTAATATTAGTATTATATATATTATAATAAATAATATATATATATATAAATATAATTATATATTATATATATAATATATATATTATTATACTATATAATATATATATATATATATACTACATACTAATATTATATTTATATATTATATTATTATATATATATATTATATAATAATATATATAATAATTATAAGTATATATATAATATATTATAATAATACTATATATATTATATATCGTTGAATCAATTCTGTGCAAAACCCAAATATATATATATAATATATATATATATATATATATATAGTATATAATATATATATATAATATATATATTATATATATAATAAACTTATTATATATATATAATATATTTGGGTTTTACACCAGAATTGAGTTTAGATATCTGCCTACTATATTATAGTAATAATTATAATTAATTAAAGTTATAGATGAGGGGTAATAGCCATTCAGTCTATAAAGTCAATTAAAATGTTTATTATTTTATATATGTACCTTTTAAATTTATCTATATTTTTGGAGTATTAATTTTAAAAAAACAATTAAGCTAGGACGTAAAAGTATTATAATTAGTTATAAACTTAGAATAAAAATTATATTTCTTTATATATAACCAATAAGAATTCTTAATAAGTAACCTATATTTCATATTTTAAAAAGGTGCGGAACAAAAAGAGCGGGAATATAATTTTTTTTTAGATCCGCACGTGCAAGTCCCCGCTAATTTCCTGACGACTCTGCACCTCCGTAGTCCGCACCTATTATGCGTAGTCCCGCTCGAGCGGACTTAGCGACTGAGGGCGACTAAAGAGCGAAGTGCCCCACCCTCTGATATATACACTAGTATATACTATATATATAGTATATACTACTATTATATCAGCTATATTATATTATTATAGTAGATATATAATATAGTATAATACTATATACGTATATATAAATAATAATATATAAGCTAACTTATATATTATTATACATATATATTATAATATATATAGTAGAGAGAGAGAGAGAGAGGAGACGAGAGAGAGAGAGAAGAGCCGAAGCCGGTCCCTCACCGGTTGGCAAGAACCCAGGTAGTTAAAAAAAATCCTTCGGGAAGGACTCGGAACCGGTAGTTAAACTGTTTATTTGGATTAAACAAAAAACATCCGGCATTTAGGGCTTTCGGCTTACAAGCAGAAAAACCTGTGATAAAATTTTCGCAGCTCACCAAAATATTATTACCATCTTCAACTCAAGAAAAACTCTGTGCCATTTAATCTCCGAAATCGTTTACAATATACTTATATATATGTATATATAATATATAATATTAATAAATACATATATTATATATATATTATATATATATATATAATATGTACTATATACGCATATATAGTTGTTATACGATTATATTATATATACTATTATATACTTTAGTATATATATATATATATATATATATAATAATCTAATATAATAATAATATAAGTGCCTATATATATATTTATATATATATATAATATATATATATAATATATATATATATATAATATATATATATATTATAATATATTATATATATATATATATATATTATATAATATAATATATATAGTAATATATATATAGTACTATATATATATAATATACTATAAATAATTTCATAAAAATCTGATGTATAATTATAGATACACTATATCATGTATATATATAATATATATATATATATATAATTGTATATTATATCTCATATTATAATTATATATATATACTATTATATATATCATATATATATATATATTCTCCGTGACATTAAAAACTACTTTCTTCCTTTGAAAATGCAATGGGTTTTTTTTTGTTTGCTATTTACTAAGCCTTTTCTAGTTCATCTTCATTAAGCCTTTCTTGCTACCCTTCATTAAGCCCTTACTGGTTTCTCTTCATTCTGCCCTTTCTGGTTCCTCTTCATTAAGCTCTTTCTGGTTATTCTTCGTTAAGCCCTTTCTTGTTACTTTTCATTAAACACTTTCTGGTTGCTCATTAAGCCCTTTCTGGTTGCTCATCATTAACCCCTTTCTGGTTCCTCTTCATCAAGTCCTTTCTGGTTATTCTTCATTAAGCCCTTTCTTATTTCTCTTCATTAAGACGTTTCTGGTTACTTTTCACTAAGCCTTTTCTGGTTCCTCTTCAGTAAGTGTCGTAAATTTTTTATAATTACTCCATCTGCCACTTTGTGGCCAGTATTTATAAAGGGTGCAAATGATTGTATTCGCGAGTGGTTGGTCTGAAATTGTGGTTGAGGAAGTCGTGATTACATTGACCATCTTATTTCTTATTAATTATAGTAAAAATATAAACTATAATAATCTTAATAATCATTTTCATATAAAAATTAAAATTTATTAATAGAAAATTACTCTGTGAGTCGATATCATTTTGAACAAAAAAATTCTCAAAATACAATACCGTACTCCAATAAAGGCTCATAGGAGTAAAGTGCCCTTTATAATTGGGCTACGCCCTTGAAATTCACAATATTACTTCATTTAATAAAAAATAGTAAAAGTCTCCATTTATTTTTTTTACATTAGTAAAAAATATATTTCCTTTGTGGTATTTAGAAAAATATACACCTTTTAATACTTAATCTTAAGTCTCATTATTATATAAAACTTGTTTGTGTAATATAAACACAATTACTTAATATTAAGTTAGTTTTAAATATTTATAATAACATTAATATTCATAAAATTATTTATATATATATATATATAATATATATATATATATATATATATATATATATATATATATATATATATATATATATATATATATATATATATATATATATATATATATATATATATATATATATATATATATATATATAAATCCACCACTCACTGATCGTAGGGTCAATATTTTTTTTTTATAAATATTTATATATATTGTATGGCACTGTTCTTACAAGACTCCAGAGCTTTTATATAATATAATATTATATTATATATATATATAATTATATATATATATATATCTATATATATATATATATATAAATATATATAATATATATAATTATATACTATAATATATACTCTCGCTGATACCTCGTATATGATTCACATTTTATCCGGTTTTATCCGGTATATATATATTATATAAAATTAACTTAGTTATAATTTGAATTTTTTTTGTGTGTGTCACAAGACACTTTCATATATAAATTTTATATACAATATTTTCCATCGCTTTATACCGGTACATTTGAGACATCTTGACAAACATATTTTTAACATTAAATTGCATTTAATCTTATAGTTTTTTAAAAAATTTAATATCTTTTTATTTTTATTTCAAAGACACATTTTTTTTTTTAGTACTAAGTACTTGTACTTGATTACAATATTTTACTTGTACAATTCATATTGTACTTGTACTTCATTCATTTGTATATATTTTTGCACATTTAATATTTTGAAGTCGACATGGCTTCTCCACCATCCGATCCGAGTCTCGTGGAGCCAACCCTCCATGAAGTTGACTCTTGCATTTTATATTCCAACTTGAATACCAGTCAGTATGGAATCACGTATTAAAATTAGAAAAACTTGATTCTAGATTTAGGTATGATTATAATAAACTCCGTATAGAAGTTTAGCGATGAAAGAAAAATCGCCCTTTTAGTAAGATGATGTAGCTATTGGACATTTCATTGTTCTATTCTTAAAATGGTTTATGTATTCAATTATAAAATTAAAAAATACCAAAAAACTCTATCATTTTGTTGTTACCTTTTAAACAAGTGAATAATGGCATAAACTTTGATTTATTTATCCATAATTTATGAATATGTAGAGATTCCTTCAATACACAAATATCTAGTTATAATTGATCAATTAAAATATTTAAATGGTGAGTTGACGAGGTATGATCCTCTCATACTAAAAACCATTACTTTTGAAAAGGATTTACTGGAAGAAAGCCGTAAATGTGTCAACTATTATACACTTGTAAAAAATACCATATCAACTCTTGAATGTAATTATATCCATATTAAATGTATATATTGTAAACAAAGGCATTATGAATTTGAGTGTGAGACAATCTCCACTCCTTCTTTGAGACGTCAATATTTAGTAAAAAATCATTTTTGTGTATCTTGTTTCTTATCAAATCATTCCGTAATTGAATGTTTAATGGTCAGACCTTGCATTTTTTGTAATTCACTAGGGCATCATGCATCTCTATGTGAAATGTTTGAACCAAAAACACCCTCTGAACCCACTGAAAGTGATTCAGAGGACATTGACGATCTCATCACTGCTATACTTCCTATAGGAAGATATAAATATCTTTCTTGAAAATTTAGAAAAATAATATTTGAAATTTTAGTTCATCTCAAAATTTATCAAATAATAACAAAATCTATATCAAAACAATATTTTACCCAATCAATATTGAATCTACTCGCGCAGAAAAAATTTATCATTAAAAACATTACTTAAACAAAGTGTCTCCTCTTAGAGGCACTAAAATTATCTTTCATCTTTTGATTTTAATTGTTCTCACCTTCCCCTTCTAACAGAGAAGTGGGAAAACCATTGTGGGCCTTCCTTCAACTTTAAAAATCCTTCTTATCTATCGCAGTATAGTAAGAAGGTACCCTCTTTTGAATTGGCTTCCTCCCCACAGAGCGAGGAGAAGTCCTTAATTACCTTTCCAGAGCAAGGAAAATGTAATACTTATAGAAATATTGATAAAAATATTATAAAACTAATTATAAAAATATTACGTCGAACTTATTATATTGATTTAAAAAGAAGTGAGGGAAAGAAAGTTATTTCCAATTTTGTGGAATCTAATTTAATAAAAAATTATTCTAATACAATTATCAATATAATCGCGCTCGCATATATATAACGATGCTACGTAATGAGAAATCTTGGGTGAGAGAATCATACAGCAAATTTACAGCTTCACTCTCAGACGAAAATCAGACACCTTTTTCTCTATATCGAAGTGATCAGAGCCAGTGCACACTCTGACTCATACACCTAACACTACAAATGGTTATCTCATGCCTCTAATACAGAACTGCCGTGGAACAATTCTATCAAACTAAAACTGACTATTGCCATATTTAGTCAAAATAAAATTTATCTTCCTCTCTCAGAGATAAAGACTTTAAAACTCTCGTTTTAAAATTTTGCCATTCATTCTCTTTAAAAAGAGAAGTTACTCTCTACCATGTTCTTTTAAGTCAAAAAAGAACTCAAAAAGAACTCTACTCATTTTTCTTTCCGAGGAAAGAAATTATACCACAATAAAAAAACCATCGATTTCTACCAAAGGGAAGTCATTCCACAAAAGGGAGGGTAAGGTGTCTCATTTGAATAATGATCACCCCCACCTTTATATTACCACTACAGGTGAGAGAGTAATTATGAGTAACTCTGATTTTCTCTCATCTAACCACCTTAACCATAACTCTTTGAATGAAGAGTTATGCCCTTCTGAGGAACAGGAGGACCCTATAACTATGGGGTATGATCCCTCCTCCTCCTCTAATAATACTTTTTTACCACAAAGTAAGTCAAAAATTGACTTACAAAAAACCACCCTTGTCGGGGAACTTAGTGAACGGACTTTAAACAAATTTGAATAACCAAAGGGGGATAGGGTTTGAAGCCATTTATCAAATTCTATCTACCCCCCTCTATTTTGTCAAACTGGTACTGTGGCAAAGTACCTTCTCATATTTTTTGTATATAGCAGATTTTTTTTTGTATCTTTTTGTTCTTTTTGTTTGCTCTGGGGTTTCTGCACCCCCTCCTTAGTTTAAGTTAGGTTTATTTAGTTTTAAGTTTCTCTTTGAAAATTTATTGTCTCGGCTGATACTTTTGGGAACTCCCAACTTATTAAAAAATTATTATTGAGGGTAAAACATACCCCTTTGTTTTAGTGGTGCTTTTTAGACCACTATTATATCTGCGTATTGGACAATGTCCAACTTAATCAAATATTTAGTTTTTAAGTTCAATTCTCCCCCTCTCTCGTAGGGGCCGAGGTGGGGGGAGCTGTAAATAATGTGCACCATTACATATTCGTCTTTAAAAAATAGTTCAATTCTCTTATTGTCTCAACTGAGACTTGGGGATATGGGAAGTGGAACCTTCCCCCCCCCCTATAAAAATTTTATAACAATTTGAAATTGCCTCAATTGAGGTTGGTGAAACAATCACCTTTCATAAAATTATTTTGAACAATTTATATTGTCTCAACTGAGACTTGGGGGTGGAACCCCCCCTCTTTAAAAATTTGTAACAATTTAAAAAATTATTATATTAAACAATTTATATTGTCTCTGTTTGAGACTTGTGAGAACTCTCACTTTGAAATTCCTCTTCCCAAATAAGGAAGTCTTATAGTATCTTCTATTTGGAATTTCTTTTTAACTTCACCTCCTCGTCAATGGTTGGTGTAAGTTTATATATTATTCAAAATTTAAAAATTAAAATTTATAAATTCATTTATTGGAAATTGCAAGCATAGCATTTCCTTAAACTGATGTCATTGTACTTTCGGTTTTCTCTGCTCGATCAAGGGCAAACTTACTCGTGTAATCGTTCATTTGTACCTCCCCCTTTTAATTATTTTTTAATATTTATGATTCTTCACGAAAGAAGAGTCATTTACTTCATTGAACTTCTTCCTCAAAGGAACCACTGTCAGGCAACATCCTGACTGAACGTCGGTCAAAAGCTATATTCATTTGAATTAAGCTTAGACGACAACCTTATTGTCCATATAGACAACATTAAAAAATTTATCATAAAATTTCTTCTTACTATTGAACATTGAAAATAATCTAATAAAATTTCTTACTTTATACTTTTTATTTCGAAAAGTTAATCACGTTTGTCTTTGGATGGGTTATATCTTGATCCCAACAAACGTTTTAAAATGTGATTTCGAGAGCTTTGCATATTCATCTCCTAATACATACCGATATTTGTAAGGAACAAAGGTAAAGATATAAACCCTTTGAAGTAGGAAAAAATTGAAGGAAAGCCTTCATTAAATTAAAAGCAGCTGTCTTGGAGTGGAAGACCCTCTGGGAAGGGGTCGTCCGTTGCATAAGTGCTATTTCATATAGTCTCCTCGACTGTGATGGCTGGTGGAATGGAAATCATGGTTGGACGTCACTGAGACAACAATAACCCAAGTTTACAAATGTAAAATCCCACCTTTCCCTTGGTTAAGTTTAGAAGGATGTTTTTTGAGATTTGAGTATGCAAGACTTGAGTGTCATATTTTATCACTGCGTATGGGTCAATTTATCTTTCATCCTCCTTTTCGGACGCGGTTCGCTGACGAATAAAGGGTATACTTATTTACCATATTTTCTTTTACCAAAACTTACGAAAACAAACTATATTTTTTCTGTTGTGGTTTCCTTTGGGTGTGGAATTTAATGTCGTAAATTTTTTATATTTACTTCCAATCTGCCAACTTTTCGGATGCTTTGTATTTTAATAAAGGGTGCAAATGATTGTATCAGCGAGTGTTGTCATGAAATTCGTGGTTGAGGATAGTCGTGATTACATTTTGACCATCTTATCTCTTATTAATTATAGTAAAATAATAAACTATAATAATCTTAATAATCATTTTTTATATAAAAATTAAAATTTATTAATATAAAATTGCTTTGTAAGTCGGTATCTTTTTGAACCAAAAAAATCTCAAAATACAATACCGTACTCCAATAAAGGCTCATAAGAGTAAAGTGCCCTTTATAATTGGGCTACGCCCTTGTAATTCACAATATTACTTCATTTAATAAAAAATAGTAAAAGTCTCCATTTATTTTTTTTTAGTAAAAAATATATTTCTTTTGTGGTATATAGAAAAATATACACCTTTTACATAATTTTAAGTCTCATTATTATATAAAACTTTTGTGTAATATAAACACAATTACTTAATATTAAGTTAGTTTTAAATATTTATCAAATAACATTAATATCATAAATATCTATTTATATATATATATATATATATTATATAATAATATATATATATATATATATATTATATATACTATATATTATATTATAATATATATATATATAAATCCACCACTCACTGATCGTAGGGTCAATATTTTTTTTTTTTTTTCATTTTTATAAATATATATAATATATATATATATATATATATATATATATATATATATATATATATATATATATATATATATATATATATATATATATATTATATATATATATATATATTATAAGTTTTATATATATATATTTCATAATAAGATTTTCAAATTTTTACTTACTTATATTTTTCAGTGATACCTCGTATAGGTATTCACATTTTACCGGTATACCGGTATATATATTTATATAAAATTAACTTAGTTATAATTTGAATTTTTTTTGTGTGTGTCACAAGACACTTTCATGTATAAATTTTATATACAATATTTTCCATCGCTTTATACCGCAGTGTAAACATTTGAGGGCCATTCAAACGGTTCAACATGTTTTGTTATCTTTAAACCTGATATAAAAAAAAACTATAGCATTTAATCTTTATTAGTATATAGAGAAAAATTTTAATATCTTTTTTGTGTCTCAAGACACACTTTTTTTGTGTCTAAAGCTAAATAATGTACTAAGGTACTTGTACTTGTTGTACAATATTATAATTTTTTAATGATGGTAAAATCAAGAAAATCATTTGTGATATATTTCTGCACATTTCTAGATATATTATTGAAGTCGACATGGCTTTCCACCATCCGATCGAGTCTCGTGGAGCCAACACCTCCATGAAGTGACTCTTGCATTTTATTTATTCAACTATGGCGTAATCTATCCAGTTCTCGAGTTGGATCACTATTAAAAAACTAGAAAACTTTGATATAGATTTAGATAAATTAATAATAAACTTAATAGAAATTTGCGATGAAGAAATCGCCCTTTTAGAAGATGATGTAGCTTATGACATTCATTGTTCTATTCTTAAAAATATTGTTAATATCAAATATAAAATTAAAAATATACCAAAAACCAAATCACTCCAAAACCAAAAAAAGGCAGCTAAAAATATATTTTAGAGTACTTTATTGCCATCTTTTGTTTTCTACTTTACCTTGCTGGCTGAATATCCATTTACAATAAACATTTCAACAAATTCATTCAATTTATCGTATGAGTCTGTCTGACATACTTCAAAGAATTCGTCAATCAAATTTTCAGGAACAACACCTAGAAACAAGAATTTAGTTATTATAAATAAGGTGAATTTAAATGAATGTAATTATATCCATATTAAATGTATATATTGTAAACAAAGGCATTATGAATTTGAGTATAAGACAATCTCCACTCCTTCTTTGAGACGTCAATATTTAGTAAAAAATCATCTTTGTGTATCTTGTTTCTTATCAAATCATTCCGTAATTGAATGTTTAATGGACAGACCTTGCATTTTTTGTAATTCACTAGGGCATCATGCATCTCTATGTAAATTGTTTATGAACAATAAACACCCATCTTGAACTACCACTGAAAGTTGATTACAGTAGGACTTATTGACTCTGATATAGCTTCATTCAATACTATAATATACTATTCCTATGAGGAGATATAAAATCTCTTTTAAAAAATAAATTTTTAGAAATATATATATGAAATATAGCAAACTCATACGCATTTTTTTCATAAATAATAACAAAACTTTATTATTCGAATAAATATTACTCAATTACTAATATTGAATCATAATCGTACTGAAAATATAATTAATCATTAAATTATATTATAACAATTAAGTATATCCTCTCTTTTAGGTAAAGCACTATTATAAGATTATTCATCTTGTGATATATATAAAATTTGTTTCTAAACCTTCTTCACACTTTTCTTAAACAGAGAAGTGGGTAAAATCCATAATGTTGTGGGGCCTTTCCTTCAACTTTAAAAATCCTTTTTATCTATATTCTCTCTAGTCATGATTATATATATATTATATAGTAAAGAAGGTACCCGTCTTTTGAATTATGGCTTCCTCCCCACGAGTGACTCATGGAGTGAAAATTGTTACAAAAGTTTTTATTCTAAACATTGACCAAAGAAAACCTTAATTACTAAATTACTGATTAAATATACTTATATACATACAACTATAATAATTATTAATAAATTATTAATGAAGGTTGTCATATTCGTAGGCTCGAGATTTTAGTTATTGCAGTAATATGTGCAGTAAGGGATATCCCAATTTGTGTGGTAATCAATTTAATAAAAAATTGAATCACTCTATAGATGAGTGTGAAACTTATTGCATGGTTCTTGTTTAAGAGCAACTCAAAAATTAATATATGACTAAGACACTATCAAGATATTAAGTATATAAATTGGTTATACCAACTTAGTTTCAAATTAACACTTCCATGAAAAATGTCAACCATTTCCAATAAGGGAATGTTGGTCTCCTATTATCATAACTACAAACTACATTTTTGACTTTAGTCAATAAATCTAAAATCTATGTCTTTGATGGTATCTAAAAATATGGTGATAACATTAGTGAAATAACTCGATATATTTAAAATTTTGACGTTTCCTTTTAAGGCAAATGAGATTGAACCATTGTTCTCATATTTCCTAAAAGAACTTTACTCATTTTTTCTTCCGAGTGAATAATAAATAATTTATATATATTAATTATAACCATCAATAAAATAACCATCGTATTTCTACCAAAGGGATAAGTCATCACACAACAAGGGAGGGTAAGGTGGTCTCATTTGGAATAATGATTTCACCCCCCACCTAATTATATATATATATAATTATCACACTTTTTCCAGAGAGAGTAATTATGAGTAACTCTGATTTTTCCTCATCTAACTCCACCTTAAACCATAAAACTTTTGAATGAAGAGTTATGTTCCTTCTGATGAGAACAGGAGGCCCTATTTAATAACTTATGGGTACGATCCCTTCTCATTCCTACCTCTAATATATACTTATAATTATTTATTTCAAGTTACAAAGTTAAGATCAAAAAATTTGATATATACTTACAAAATAAACCACCTCCTTGTCGTGGGACTTAGTGATACGGATACATATTAAAACCAAATTGAATATACAGAAGGGGGATTAGGTAGAAGTACCACTATAAATTCTATCTACTCACCCTCTACTATATTTTGTATCTAATCTTAGGTACTGTGGCAATACAGTAACCTTCTCATAATATTTTATTTGTTATATATAATATATATATACCAATTTTTTATTATCTTTTTGTTTTCTTTTTGTTTATGCTCTGGGTTTCTGCACCCCTCTCCTTATATGTTTAAGTTAGGTTTTTATTTAGTTTTAAGTTTTTCTTTGATAAAAAATTTTATGGTCTCGGTACTTGATACTTTTGGTGAAAACTCCCAAACTTATATTAATAAAATTATTATGAAAGGTAATACATACCCCCTTTTTTTATTATTGAGTATTTTATGGTTGCTTATATTTATAGGACCATACTAATTATATCTGTCTTATTGGAAAATGTGATCCAACTTATATCAAATATTTAGTTTTTATAGGTTACCATTCTCCCCTCTATCTATATAGGGGCTAAGGTTTGAGGTGGGTATAGAGCGTATATAAAATGTAACCACCTTTTTACACTCTATTTCTCTTCGTTTCTTTCATACCGAATTAGATAGTGTCATATGTTCGGTACGATATGAATTGTCTCAGACTATGTAGTCATTTAGGGGATAATGGAAGGGAACCTTTCCTACTCCCTCCTCCTACCCCTTATTATGAAAATATTTTTATAACAATTTGAAAATATGCTCAATTGAGTGTTGGGGGAAAACAATCAACCTTTCATAAAATTATTTCGAACAATTATATATTGTCTCAACTGAGGACTTGGGGTGGAACCCCTCCTTCTTTAAAATTATATTGATTAATAACAATTTTAAAAAATTATTATATTAAACATAATTTTATATTATGTTATATCTGTTTGAGACTTGTGAGAATTCTCACTTTGAAA
The DNA here is from genome assembly GCA_015478945.1 of Trachelipus rathkii. Lineage (NCBI taxonomy): Eukaryota > Metazoa > Arthropoda > Malacostraca > Isopoda > Trachelipodidae > Trachelipus > Trachelipus rathkii. Next base: position 6,744 of record JABUQX010120425.1, on the reverse strand, counting down.
TTCCTCTTCCCATATAAGGAAGTTTTATAGTATCTCTATTTGGAATTTCTTTTTAACTTCACCTCCTCGTCATAAATGGTTGGTGTAATTTATTTATAATTATTCAAATATTTAAAAATAAAATTTTATATAAAAATATTCATTTATTTGGAAATTGCAAGTCATAGGCATTTCCTTATATAACTGATGTCATTATGTACTTTTCATGGTTTCTCTGCTCGATCTCAAAAGGGCAAAACTTACTCGTGTACTCGTTCATTTGTACCTCCCCTTTTAATTATTTTTTTAATATTATGATTCTTCACGAAAGAAGAGTCATTTTACTTCATTGAACTTCCTCCTCAAAGGAACCACTGTCAGGCCAACATTTCTGAACTTGAACTGTCGGTCAAAAAAAGCTTATATTCATTTGAATTATAAGCTTAGACGACAACTACTTATTGTCCATATAGACAACATAAAAAAATTATATCTATAAATTCTCTTCATTTGAGAGTTTGAGAATATAAATATCTAATAAAGATATTGTCTCGCTTATTAACTTTTTATTTTTCGAAATTTTAATTCACAGTTTGTCCTTATGGTGATAGGGGTTATTATTTGATCCAACAACGTTTTTTAAAATGTGATTTCGAGAGCCTTGCATATTCATCTCCTAATACATACCGGGTTTTGGAAAGGAATCAAAGGTAAAGATAGTAAAACCCTTTGAAGTAGGAAAAAAATTGAAGTGAAAAGCCTTACAATAAATATTAAAGCAGCTTGTCTTTAGGAGTGTGAAAGGACTTCCTCTGGAGAAGGGTTCGTCCTGGTGATTAAGTGCTATCATTTAAGTCTTCTCGATACTAGTGTATGTTTGCATTGGGAGTGGAATGGAATCTATGAGTTGACGTCACTGAGACATATTTAACCCCAAGTTTTACTCAATATGTAAATCACCACCTTATCCCCTTGTTAAGTTTTTAGAAAGGCTGTTTTTTTTGAGAATTTTGAGTATTGCTCTCTCAAGCTTGAGTGTCATATTTTTTCCACTGCGTATGGGTACAATTTGGCTTTCATCTCTACCTTTTCGGACGCGGTTCTCTGTTGATGAGAATAATAGGGTATATATATATATTATATTAATATAACTTATTTTATAACATATTTTCTATTTACCTAAAACTTACGAAAACAAACTATATTTTTTTTCTGTTGTGGTTTCCTTTGAGTGTGGAAATTTAATGTTACGTAAATATTTTTATAATTACTCCATCTGCCTTACTTTCTATGGCAGTATTTATAATAAATGAGGTTGCAAAATAGATTGTATTCCGTCGATATAGTGGTATTAGGTCATGATAATTTGTGGTTGAGGAAGCGTGATTACATATGGACCATCTTTATTTCTTATTTAATTATAGTTAAAAATATTAAAACTATAATAATCTTAATAATCAAAAATTTTCAATAAAAAATTAAAATTTTATTAATAGAAAAAATTACTCTGTGAGTCGATATCATTTTGAACAAAAAAAATTCATCTCAAAATACAATACCGTACTCCAATTAAAGGCTCATAAGAGTAAAGTGCCCTTTATAATTGGGCTACGCCTTGAAATTCACAATATTACTCATTAATAAAAATTAGTAAAGGTCTCAAGTTTGAGACCCCTGGGTTACCTGTAACCCCTAAAAAATGGGGTTAGGGGCTGGAACATCCCCCCTTTTATATTTGAAGAAATTTTTCACACCCTTATTTATCTTCTTATTCATTGTTCCCTAAAAACTAATATTTATATATATAACCTAAATTATAAAAGCCAATAAAATAATTATATATATTATTCAATATAGTATAATTAAATATTATTATTATAATATATTATATATATATATTATATATATTAATATTATATATATAATATATATATAATTATATATATATTATATATATTATTATATATATATATATATATATATATATTTATATATATTATAATAATTTAATATACTATATTTATATATATATAATATATTAATATATATTTAAGATATTATATATGTATATATATAATAATATATATATATATATATTAATTATAATATATATTAATATTATATATATTATATATATATTAATTATATATAAGATATATTAAAATTATTTATATATATATAATATATATATATATTTATTAAATATTAATATAATATATATTATATATATATTATTAGTTATATATATATATAATATATATATATATTATAATTATTATATATATATATATATATATATATATATTATATATATATATTATTATATATATATAGTTATTATATATATATATAAACAGAATCACTGTTGCCTTCTAGAGTCTCAAACAGAGACAATATAAAGTGTTTAATATAATTAACCGGGCACACAAAAATAAAAGCTTTAAAAAGCATCATAATACTATTTATATAGTATACTATTATATATATATATATTATATATATATAAATATGTGTAATAATATATATTATATATATATATATATAATTATATATATTTATATATATACGTATTTTTGATAATACTACCAAAAATTATTCTCCATATATTGTATTGGATTTTACATTTTGAGTGAGGTAAATCCTTAACAATCTATCTTTAATTATAAATATACTTTTTAATAATTATATTGAGAATTAATTTATCCACAAAGTACTAAATATAGAAATATAACTTTATTACAGCATGTCTAGTTGTGAATTTTCTTATTGAAAAGTATTTTCTAAAAGGTTTTCCAAGACGTTCTATTCATACTGTATAGGTTGTGATTATATCGTTAACTTGTAGTATTATTATATTTCATATTGGTAATACTTATAAGATTATTACCTTTTTCATCATATGCTATTAAATGATCATTGACCTCTTTTATATCGAAAGTCAAGAATTGACTCCACTCAGTTGATACCTATCTTTATATTTTATCATCTCCATCAATATATATGCAATATTATGGACGTACATCAGTGAGAGAGAGAGTGTAGCAGTAGAGACTTGGGGTTATCTGAGAGAGATGTACACAAATAATCAGATAGAGGAATACTGGTTCTATTAATTGTTGTTAAAACTGATAATTATCCTTAATTAAAAAATTATATAAATTCTATGAGATTAAAAATATCGAGTTAACAACAGATAAAGTTTTTAAATGTATCTATCCTTTAGTTATCGAATTTGTTTCATATATGTTATTCGATTTATTTCAATAAAAGGTGTTTATTTGCGGTTTTTAATGAAGTTATAACCTTTTTCTTGTGATAGGTACTAAAGAAACAATGAACATGCTTTATATCGGTAATTTACTCATCGTCAACCCCTCGGCGTCTTTCTCGTTGACTATAAAAGTGACGAGAGCGGCTGAGTGATCACTCATTCTTAATTTACTGCACTTTCTACAATATAGACTCCGTCCCTATAATTTGCATTCCGAGTCATAAGAGAATTCTTCAAGATCATTTATCAATGCAGTATCGAGTAGCATAATATTTTTTATCGAGGCCTATCCTTAAGACGGGTCTCCACCTTTCATTTTTTAGAGGCATCATCGCCATTTTAGGACGTGACATGTCGACCTTAATTCTAGGGCTGATGGATCTTTTTTTTTATAATTCCACAGCAGCAAATTGAAAACCTTCCTTCCGTTAAATGGTAATTTCATATCTAACTTTAGCCCTGGCCTGACAGTATGTAGGTTTGTCTAAAAGTGTCAAGGAATTAAATAGAATGAAAACTTTCAATGTGTCACTTCGTGAATCAAAATCTCCCCTTAAAGAGTCACCACCTCCCCTCTTAAAAGTACCAAATTTTTAATAATTATTACAAGCATCAGCCTTCTTCTCTTTGGTGTTTGTTCTAAGGGATTAAGAACAATGTACAAATTTGATCGTGGGCCCACTGAGTAACTATATAATATTGTTGAGTGTTTCTGTAAGAACAGGTCCTGTAGAAGATTTGAAACTGATTCGATTCACCCTACGGTTATGAGGTGATTGGTTTCCATTTAGCCAAAACAATATCTGTGCAAAATCACCTATTCAATCGCCCTTTTACTTCGTCCTCTAATTTTTAGTGTCCAGTTTTCTTATTGGTAGGATGGAGAATTATCTTCGAGGTTTTGTAGATCTAACTTTATTCTACTCTTTTCGTCGGATACACAAGCAATTAAAGTATGCCCATATGTTAACACGACGCTTCTTTGACCGAGACGCCGACGAAACTCGGATACATTTGAGTTTCTATCATGATTTAGATCAGTGATTTGATATACGACATGAGAGAAAGAATAAGAGATAGAAATCGGCTCGAGACTCAAAGAGAAGAAAGCGCAAAGAGAACGCGTGAAATGTCGAGGTTGAAAATATAAAAGATTTGGAAATTTTAAAGATAAGATGTCACACCATGAGCAGTTAGAAAAATTTGAACTCACGAGATTTTGAATTAAAGAATAAGTAATTAATAATAAGGATAAGGTTAAAGGAAAGTAAGGAAAAAACGTGGAAAGTGAGGAATTAAAAATTCATTATAAAATGAAAACGTTCTCGTAGAGAAAAAGAGTCTCGGCATTGGATAGTGTTAAAATCGCAGAAATTTTAATTAGCAAACATAGATCGTACATTATTTGCGACTTCGGTACGCGCAATAAAAAATGAGAACAGTATTTTTTGAGAGGAATATTAAAACTTAGATATGGATTGTAAGGACTCGTAAAAGGAAAAATAAGAAAAATTGAAAAATAATCAGTATAAAAATCAGAATCTAAATACTTGTCAATATTTTCATAGAGTGAGTGAGATTTGGAGATATATTTGTAGGAGCCATCATAAATGTGTATTGCAGTGAGAGAGAAAGAGATGTACGTCTAGAGAGAATAGTGAAACGATTCCACCCGCTGTTATAAGTATTGTGATTAAGAATCACATGCATTTATATGTATCTGGATTGAATCAGTATATATAGATTAAAAGAAGAAGAGAGAGATAAGTGAGAATATGTTGTCGTAAAAACAAATAAATTTAAGAGAGTCGCTCATTGAAGGTAAGCAGATTGAGACAGAGAGACCCCGAGGCGATGACATAGCAGAATTTTCTGGAGTGATTAGAAGAATATGAGAGATAGACAATAGATGAAAGAGAGATTGCGGAGAGGGTACTGTGAAGGTGAGAGAGCATGCAGAGATGACCGGGATCAGAAGAATTAGCTCCATTGAGATGTAAATATGATACAGTATTAGTAAGACGTATTTGTTGTGATTTATCGTTATTAAATTCTCTTAATCATTATTTGTAATGAGTTAGTTATGTATCTATTTTTGTAGGATATTTTGTTATATAGTATTATTATAACAAATAATAATTAGCGCTTAAATTATACTCATATAGTGGTATATATTATAATCACTCTATTATATTTAATAACTACCACAATAAATCAAGTATAAATAACTTAATAAATATATCTAACTGATTATGGAGTAAATACTCTAGTGCATTACTCCGTTAACGGATTGCGTAGAGAACCTCTGTTATAGGATATGTGAACGATAGATATTTAAATTGCTTGGCGCCCTTTTTACATAATTACGTGAATTTAATCAGACAGAGATTTCTTGATATCTGTTTTTAAAGGTTTGAAGTATATATATATATAGTTATTATAATATATATAAAGTATTTTTGATAGATTAGAGTAATGATTGAGTATTTTTGTAAGGAAATCTAACTATTAGAATATTACAATCAGGTATGGTTTGCTCGAATTTTTTTATTAATATGTAAAATATAGACTAGATCTCTATGATTATCTCCTTTTCTGTATCGAAAGGTAAAGTAATTTTGTGTTTTTAAGTATTGTGGTGTTTTAGGATATTTATGTTGTGGTTGGTTTGGGATCTGTGATAGGTGAGGGCTGAATTTGTATTATCTCCTATGAGGTCCTGTTTGTGTTGATAAGTTCTTCTATGGAGGTCGTTTGTTTCACCGATGTTATGAATGGGCAATTGGTACAAGGGATTTTATAAACACAGTCGAGATCAAAATTATCATTTGAAGTAAATGATCTAAGTGTATTTGCAAGAGAGATACAACCACTGATATAAGATTTTTTAAAGGAAACAAAGGAGAAATTAAGTTATCAAGGTTGAAAAATTATGGGTGGAATATGCCGATGTATCTTTTAGTAGTGTTGAGGAGGAGAAATGGAGGATAGGTTACATATAATATCTATTTCAGATAGGGATGGTAACGAATGTACTATTTGGTGAAAATCAAGAATACCCAGAAGAGTAGCTAAAGCCACAACTGAAGCTGAGGTTTTGGGTTTGGGAGAAGTGGTTGAATGAATGATTTATGTTTAATCATATGTGGGAAGAAATATTTGAAGATGAATTTCTGGTGAAAGGTAGAACAGGTAGCAAAACATTTTCGAAGGCACTCAAATTAACTACTGAAGTTGGTAATAGGTAATTAAGGATAGAACTTTGAACAATAAAAGGTCTAATGAGAAAGGAGGAATCAATGAGAACAGTTTTATGGAATTCTTTTATGTCCATATCCAATATCCATGCCATGTATCTTTATTTTTCCAGGCATAACATCTGGTGTACTGTGATTGGTGATTTTTTTTTTAACAATCTAAGAACTTTACACTGAAAACATATTAGCCTAATCTACTATAAGAATAGAAAAGTTACATAGATTTACAAGGTAAGT
>JABUQX010120424.1:0-39051 GCA_015478945.1 Trachelipus rathkii | reverse complement strand
ATATTTTCAATTGCGCCGCCTTCATATATATATATATATATATATATATATATATATATATATATATATATATATATATATATATATATATATATATATATATATATATATATCATATATATATATCTTATAATTCAAACTCCTCACTTTATATATATGTATTTATATATATATTTATATATACCATATACTATATATATATATATATATATATCATCCTCATCATCATCATCATCACCCACCTTCTCTCCCCACGACGAGGGGTAAGGTGCGTAGCACATGCACTGGAAACAGAAAAGTAGTAAAGAATATGACGCAAGTCGAAAAGAAAGCCAAGCCTTACCACCCTTTTATACCTTTTAGTGAGAACTCGTCGCAGTCATAAAATTCCACTCTAGAGATTCACGAGACCACGACGGACCCTCACTATTTCATCTCGTCAATATGGGGTTCATCCCTTCGCCCAGGTGGGCCACAACCATACCCCCTCACAAAACCTAGCCATTCACTCCTATTATGCACCTTTCTTCTGGCCTTTGCCAAACTCACTTTTTTCTACTCCAGGCATTCCTTTACTGACTCAATCCACTTTTTCTTCGGTCCTCCAACTGGTTGATTCCCAACACACTCACCATTATATATCCGCTTAACCAACCAACTATCATCCATCTTTTCCACATGACCAAACCATCTCAACGTACTTTCATTTATTCTCTCATTTACCCCTTTCTTCACACCACACAACTCTCTATTATGTTCATTCCTCATTTTCACTTCACTTTTCTAGAGATAAAAATGCTGTGGAGAGGAAGATTTTAAAGAACAAGGTGTGCACAGTTGGAAAGTTTAATTAATTAATTATTCATTCTTTCTCATTACAGATATTTATATGGATTATATTTTAGTATGATTTATTAATGTCATTCCTCTTAAATTTTTTCAGGTGCAGTGATTGTCCTAAAGAAAAAAAAAAGAACCTTGTGCATAGTTGTTGCATGGTATATGCGTGTTTATCCATTATATAACATTTAAAGATTTTTTTTAAACTTATGTATTAATAAAGATTTTACTGTCACTGATAAAAAATGTACTTACCTTACATAATGCCAATGAGGTGAAATGTTAAGAGATGGATTACCAGCATTGTAATACATACTAATATAATCAAGGGGATCAGGTCCGCCCAACCTGTAAAACAAAATGTGAAAATTAAAAAATATATGTTTATGTCTTAGTTTAATAAAAGTTAAAAAGAAACTAAGAACTAAAATCATAAATCAATTAATCAAAGAAAAAAAAAACCTAACTACATGTATCCTAATTGTCAATTGCTTCAATTTGTTAGCTTTTTAAGATAATTTTAAAATTGAATTCTGTTAAGCATTTTTATTTGGTAAACATTTTTATTGTGTCATGAAATTTTGTGACAATAGAAAAGAATGAAAATCGTGTTGTCATCAAATATCCAGCAATAGAAAAAAAAAAATTATTATTGATATGGTTTAATGATTTTAAGTGATGCACGATTTTCGAAGTGGACAACTCAAAATGATAATGCAGAAAATGAATGACAAATACTACATGGTTTTAAATGATCAGCAACTACAGATATAATAATAAATACAGAAGGAATAGGTGATTTATATCTCATTCCAAGAACTGTACATGTTCGAATTTGCCAATTTTTTAACAATGGTTTGTGTATGTTCAGAAGAAATTCAAAAAATTTACCATCACCACTTTGTGACAACTGAAAAAATCTGAACCTATTAAACAGGTGTGTCAAAGGAGAAATAGCTGCATAATTTATAGACATGAAAATGAAGATAGAGCGATGAAATTATCTCCCATTTGGCATATGGTGTGTAGGGCCTCCAATGACTTTTCTGTTCTGCATTCATATCCACACTCATCCTCCAACAACATCTTACAGACACCACCTTTTATCCACATATCATATACGGTACACAAACTTACCTCCACACCTCTCTTCTAGACAACATCTTACAGACATCCCTATCCATTAGATCCTTGTATGTGTGGGGAGAAAGAATTGCCCACAATATATGTTCTGCATGTCATAGACGGAGACTAAAGGGACAGTGGTAGTTGAAGTGGCTGCCTACTACCACTTATCTTTTGCCAGGAATACTAATGCATGCCTCGGAGATAGTCGTGATCGCCATAAGCAACCTTCTATCTTTCGGCAAAAATATATGAATCATATGGATACATGGAATGTCAGAGGAATAAATAAATATTAAGGAGAAGAGGAGAGAGATGATGGATGTATTTAGAAAGGGCAAATTTGATTTGCTCACTGTGATTAAAACAAAGATGAAAGGAAACAGTGAAAATGAGTGGTGTGGTGTGGTGTGGTGTATGAAATGTGTATGTGCTGATGTGGAAAGGAATGAGAGGGGAGAGAAGGAAATGCAATTCTGATGGTAGATTTTATTTATGTGAGTACTAGAATTTTAATAGTTAAATTTAAGTTTGAAAAGGTCAAGGTATGTGTGGTTGTGACATATGGTCCATCTGAGGGTAATGTTGAAGAGTGTGTGATTTGAGATAATCTGAATGATGTTTTGGATGGGGTGAGTAGGATCTTCAGATTGATTGTGTTGGGTGACCTAAATGGTTGGATGGGCGATCAAAAAAGGGATGGTATAACAGGTTGCTTCGGGGTGTCCTGAGAAAATGAGAATGGCAGGAAGGTGATTGATTTCTGCAAGGAGAGATAGATATGTGTGCAAGTAAAACTTTTTTTTTTTTTAAATTAAAAGTATTCACAAGTATACTAGAGTTGGTGTAGGTAGAGATGGTATTTAAGTAAATAGTATTATCGATTGTGTGTTGGTGAAGAAGATGTTGAAGCATGTGTTGGATGTTAAATGAGTGAGGGGAGTTAGGAATGGGATTATAGGATCATTATGTTGTTTTATGTAAAATTAAGTTAGTGGGGGCTTGGAAGGAGAGGAAGGTGAAAAGGAAGGAAGTGGGTAGAATTAAGAGTGAAAAGTTATGTAAACAAGGTAATAAGGATAAGTATTTAAGAGCACTAGCAAATAAATCAGTTGAATGTGAACAAGTTGAAACTGAGCAAATCTTCAAGCAAATGAAGGAACCAGTTGTTAGTAGTGCAAAAGAAGTATGTGGATGTGCTAAAGTAGGAAGTAAGAATGTTAACAGAGTGGTGGAATGAAGAGGGAAGAAAGAAGGAAAAAAAAAAAAAAAAAAAAAAAAAAAGGTTGAATGTACTAAAAGTCAATGATGAGGTTTCAAAGGAAAGATGTTTGGAATTATATAAGGAGGAAAAAAGGAAAACTAAAAGATCCATACATAGGAGGAAAAAAAAAAGAAATAGGTAAATGAGCAGTTTGGAAGGAGGATGAATGGAGATTTACAAGGCAATAGAAAGCTCTTCTGGAAGGATGAGCGGAATATTAAGAATGAGAATAAGGGGAATCTGCTTAGAATAATGAATTGGGATGGTGCTTTCGTAACTGATGAAATGGATGCAAGGAGACTGTTTAGAGAACACTTCGAAAATCTGCATAATATTGGCAATATTGAAGAGGTGATAGAGAATGTGTGTGGGTTAAATGGTACAAGAAGGAATAGGTATTTTGGGGATGATCTCATTAATAGTAAGGAGGGGGTAATGGATAGAGTGAGAAAGTTGAAGAATGGTACATCTGCAGGTATAGATGATATTACTGGTGAAATGATCAAGAACAGAGGCTAGATTGTGATTTTATGGAAGTTGTGTAACAAAGCAATTATGTGGGGTATAGTTCCGAGGGATTGGGGGGAGAGCAGTAATAGTATCCTTATATAAGGGTAAGGGGGATAAGGTTAACTGTAGGAATTATAGGGGAATTAGTTTATTGAGTGTTCTAGGGAAGATGTATGCTGGTATTTTGGTTGAAAGTGTGTGTCAAGTGACTGAAGGACAGATTGGTGAAGAACAAGGTGCATTTAGAAGTCGTAGAGGATGTGTGGATCAAATCTTTACATTGAAACAAATGATTAAGAAAATGAGGAAGAAGAAGAATAAATTGTATTAAGGTTTTATAGATTAGCAGCAGGCGTATGATAGGATTGATAGGGAAGCTCTATGGCAGGTGCTAGTGATATATCATGTTGGCGGTATGATTCTGAATGGAATAAAAAGTATGTGTGATGATAGTGAAGCATGTGTAAGAATTAATGGAGTTGGTTATTCAATTTGTATATGGATGGGGTTATGAAAGAATTTGAGGTGGTGGTGGCAGGGGAAGGTGTTAGAATGATGGAGAATGGAAGGGAGTGGAGGGTGCCCTACTTATTATACTTATTTGATTTGGTTTTGTTTGGCAAATCTGAAGAGTTTGAGAGGATTGGAAAAGGGATTTGGCAGGGTGTATAAAAGGAGGGGTTTGAAAGTAAACATAGATAAGAGTAGGGTTATGGTTGTGAGTGAGGACAGTCCTTGGTGTGAAGTTATGCTGGCTGGTGAGCAACTGGAAAAAGTGTCTGAGTTTAAATACCTAATATATGTGTGATGAAAAGGGAACGGATGATGCAGTGTAGTATTAAAGTTGTGAATGGTAGGAAGGTGGCTGGAGCAATTAAATTGTTGGTGGATGTAAAGGGACAAGTCTTGAGTGTGCTAGGATCTTACATGAGGGTATGTTGTTTCCTGTGTTGATGTATAGTAGTGAAACTATGGTCTGGAATAAGAGGTAGCTATAGATCTAAAGTACAAATGGTTCTGATGGACAATCTTAGGGGCGTGTTAGGTGTGAGAATGTGAGAAGAATTGATAAAATGAGGAATGAATGCATTAGGAAGTTGTGTGGTGTGAAGAAAGGAGTAAATGAGAGAATAAATGAAAGTACATTGAAATGTCATGTGGAAAGGATAGATGATAGTCGGTTGATTAAGTGGATGTATTGTGGTGAGTGTGCTGGGAATCGACTGGCTGGGAGACTGAAGAAAGAGTGGATTGAGTCAGTAAAGGAATGCCTGGAGGAGAAGAATGTGAATTTGGCAGAGGTGAGAAGAAAGGTGCATAATAGGAGTGAAACTCTAGGTTGGATTTTTCTGACAGCTGCAAGTTCTCACTAAAGGGTATAAGCCTAAAGGGGACAGTAAGGCTAGGCTTTCTTTTCGACTTGTGTCATATTCTTCTACTACTTTTCTGTTTCCAGTGCAAGCTAGGCACCTTACCCCCAGTCTTGGGGAGAGAAGGTGGGTGAAGAAGAGAAGATGAACCCCCTTATATATATCAGATGGGTTATTTTGTTTTTTAGTTTACTCTGCTATATATAGTTGGAATGATCATTTTTAAAAAGTACGCTCTTTTTGGAACATTATGCTGTGTATATAGGTAACTAATTAATCTCTTATATTCAATATCATCTACAATAGAAGATAAGCTAAAAGTGTAAGCTAAATGGATTATTTTCTAACAGATGTGGAAGAGGTTGATGGTATGGAAGAACACGGATCAACATCTGCAGCTTCTGTTTTATTATGTTTTCTTTTTATCTCTTTTTTGTTTTTTATAATATTAGACATTTTTTATTTAAAAAAAAAAAAAAACAGTTTATATTTCCTTCTTTCTTTCAATTTGATCATGTAATGCTTTTGTACTACGGTATAATATTTTATAGTTTTCTTAATCTTTACTCTTCATAGGAATATACTCCCAGTATAGGCTGACCAAAATCACTAACAATTATTGTATCATACTTGCAGATATCAAGTAGTAATTGATGTATCAATAATAAATATACTGAAAAAAAACTTTAAAGCAAAACAATTTTTCTTAAATTTATTAAATTTTTGATAGATGACATTTTTTTTAAATACAAGAATATTAATGGCTAAATTTATAAGAAACAGTTGCATAAATTAGGAACATAACATCCATTTTTAGTTCCATGACCATTCTATGGTTATATGGATTTTTCCTTTAATACTCGAGAAATTAAAGTTTCATATTTAGCATGATTAATATATGTCACTTGAGCTTAGCACTTGTATCCCAGGTGTTAGGCTAGATTTTATTTAAACACAGTCCTGCTTAATATACAGATAAATTCTGTTTATGCAAACTTATTATAATGCCCAAATACGAGTAGCTCTAGCTTAATAAAATGTTAAATTAAGAATTAAAAATATGAGTAAAATGAGGGTTGAAAAAATAAAAATATTACATTGCTGACAAACCTGAGTTATGTATTTGAATGATGGTATTATTGAACAAATTATCTATTAAAGCCTGCTAACATATAATTATGACTTTGCTTTGGTGTATATTTTTATATGAAGTAAACAATTAATTCAACATATAAAAAAAAAAAGTTCTCTACAGTTCATTATTGTAGAGGAGATTGCAATAAACTTATGGAAAAGGTGCAAAATAAATAAAAAAGCAGAAAATTAAAGCTTTTTGAGAATATTTTATGAGCTGGGGGTAATGGGTTACAACAAACTTATTCCATTTTTTACTAATGTATTATTATGAAACTTGCTATAAATAAACATTAGTCCTATTCAAAATAGTTTAAAATAAATAAAAAATAGCCTATTTTCACTTTTTATTACTAATAGGGCCTATACTGAATATATATAACAATATACAACCTAGGATTACAACATGAATTATAAAGCTAATGAAAATCATACTAACCAGAACTTTACAACTGCTGTAACTTGTAGTGGATTGGGCTGGTTAGGGTATAACCTCCGACAGGCTGAGTATAAAAACTCTAGTCCTGATGGTATTGAAGGATTACCAACATGTTTCATATATAATTCTTGTTCCAGAGGCTGTGCAAGGGAGTGAGTCATTCTAATTTATAATTTTTCCTATATATACCGTATATATATATATATATATATATATATATATATATATATATATATATATATATATATATATATATATATATATATATATATATATATATATATATAACATATATATATATATAGCGTCGGGCGGGGATGAGGCGTGGACCACTTTAGGTATAACTTGGTACTCCCGACTCTCCCCTAATGCACTTTTTGGAAAAAATTTTTTTGTAAATCACGGCCCTATATTCGGTCGGCATAAGCACACAAAAAAAAATAATAATGTAATTCTAATAAAGTTTTATTTAAGGTTTGAATAACGCCGAGTCAGCCTGACCGTGGAGAGGGGGGTGAAGCGGACCACCATTGAGGGTGACTCGGACCATCTGTTTAAATTCGTTTTTTACGTATAATTTCAATTTTAAATTTTAATTTTGATAATATAATAATTATTTATCATATTAAAAATTAGTAATAAGTAATAAAAATGTCACAAAGCGATAAATAAAATAGAATATAAATAAGGTGGTCCAATTCACATTCGTGAGAAAAATTTTGACACTTTTTTGAACTCGTTTTTATTAAAATTTCATTTTTTTTTAAAAAAATTTTCATAATATATAACTTTTATTACATTTTAAATTAATTACGTAATAAAAAATGTCAGTAATAATACGTAAAATACGAATAACAGGTGGTCCGAGCCACCCCTCCATCAATTTTCTGGCTGGGGTGATCTGTAGTTAAGATCGACTGTTTTTCACCACGCTAATACTGCTTGGATCAAAAATTTACTTTTGCAGTTTAAAAGAGCTAAACATACTCAGGTGCTTATCCACTGAAAATAATTAAAATCGATCCACAATTTTTCATTTTTACTGCGAAGTTGGCTTTCAAAAGTGAAGTTCTATTGAAGGAAATTTTGTACCCTAATTTCTAACATTTTTAAAAATTTTAAATTTCTAGAATTAATTATGATCTAAATAAAACTTGTAGTACTACCGTGTGGTATTAAATGAGCAGAAATTTTTTTTTTTTTTTTTTATTATTTTTATTTTATTTAAGAGTGGACCGAATCATCCCTCCTAAAGAGGCGGGCCAGGTCACCCGTAGCAGCTATATATATATATATATATATATATATATATATATATATATATATATATATATATATATATATATATATAATATAATATATATATATTATATATATATATAGCGATCGAAGACGGGAATTTGACCGGAGCTACGACTTTTACAAGAGGGGTGGTTCAGTCACTCACAAATAAAAATAAAATAATGTAATAAATAAAGAAATCCCTAACATTAATCATCGCGGTAGTACTACAAGTTTATTTAGATCATCTTTAGTTCTAGAATTTTTAAAATATAATAAATTAGGGTGCAAAATGCCAACTCAATAAATTTCACTTTGAAGAAAAATATGAGTTTTGCTTTTTGATATAAAATTGTGTGGTATTTTCAATGTTGCTTTAAACTGGCGGGCCCACATCCAAGCTGGTATTAATTAGCTATGCGGGCCTTGATCGATTCACCCCGATGTAAAAACTGATGGGGGTGAATCGGACCACCATTAATTTAAATAACCCGACTTTTGCGCATGAGTAATTTAAACATAATATAAGTATTGTTGCCATATTAAGTAAGTAAATAAAATGAAATTTATAAAAAAATAATTCAAAAGTGTCCAAGAAGCTTTGAATGAAGAAGAGGTGAATCCCGGGACACATATTTTTAATGTGTTTTTATATATCATTATTGACATTTTTAACACTTATTTTTAATGATAAATAATGAAAATAAAATATAAGAGGCCAATTTAACTACATGTAAAGAGGAATTTAGAAACCAGATGTCCGTCCAACCCCTCAGGTGAGGTTGACTGGCGTTATTCAGGCTTTAATAAAACTATTATTATTAAATTGTCTTTTTATGTTGCTTATGACTCTATGAGGACTTGATTTTCGAAAAATCAAAGTGCGTAGGAAGATCGGGAGGCAATTATACCTAAAGTGGTCAAGTCACCCCGATAATATATATATATCATATATAATATATATATATATATATATATATATATATATATATATATATATATATATATATATATATATATATATGGAATGGATAATGCAAAAAGAAAACTGATGATGCAGCATAGTAGGAATACTGTTAATGGTAGGAAGGTGACTGGTAGAAAGGTGAATAGTGCAATTAAATCCTTGGTGGATGTGAAGGGACTAAGTCTTGAGTGTGCTAGGATTTTGCATGAGGGTATGTTGTTACCTGTGTTAATGTATGGTAGTGAAACTATGGTCTGGAATAAGAGGTATAGAAGAAGGAATGCCATCTTGATTTAAGAAAGTATTCATTCAGTAATGGGGTTATTAATTTTTGGAATGGAATGGCACAGGAAGTTGTTGAATGGGAATCAATTACAATATTTAAGGGTAATAATTGTTTAACAGATTCTGATGGAACTGATATTTTTTCCAAAAGTTTTTTTTAAAAATCTTTCGTCCTCATTAGAGTACTAAAAAGGCACTGCCAAATCATTCTCATATATAAATTTAATCTATCTACAAAAAATTTTTTTATCTAATTTTGTTTATGACCTATTAAGTTTAGGTTACGATAGGTTTTGCATGAGCATGTTTGGTTAGTGGGTTGACTGGGACAGTCTCGATAGGCTCATGTGGCTTCTTACTGTCTCTATATTCTTAATGTCTTAATTTCTTAATGTCTTCATACACACATAACCTTACTGATTTTTTTAATGTAAAAAGAAATATATGAAAATACAAAATAATGTTGGTTATAAAACTATTGCAATTTTGTCAATTTTTTATTAACATGTGGCAGATTGCTTCATAGCAATATCAAAACATTAATTGATTTTTAAAAAAATTTATTTTTTTTTAGAATGTTAAACTCGACTATTATCCATTTAAGAAAGGATTGGATAGGTAATATGGTTGGCTTGAGTATCATATAGTATATTTTGACTAAGCCAAATTGGCAAATTTATAGTTTCAGTAGTTATTAAGGTTAAACTGCATGTTATGACTGTAACAAAGCTATTAAAGCTTGTAGTGTGGTTACAATGTACAGTACTTTAGCTATAGTTTTTTTTCTTTTAGTTGTAGACTGTGAATACTATGTAAGTTATTGATAAACCCTAGGGTGCTTGTGGATTTGCATCAACTTGTTTTGTGATTGGTTCTATTAGCTTGACCTGGACAGTTTCGATATGCACATGTGACTTCTTATTGTCTCTTCATTTCTAATTCAAATTTCAAAGGTTCTTCTATCACACTGACCTATTAAGAATGCCCAAAAACTATAAGCGAAACTATCGATAGTTTTTCGGTTATCGATACATCGATAGCTTTATTTTTACGATATTCGACAGTATCTTGACTATTTTCCTCAGTATCAACGATTCGATGGTCTTTTTCGAAAATGCTTTTCTTTAATTTTATAACATCTCTACTATGTTAAAATAACTTCATAAAAATCATAAAAATAAAATAAAATCATAAAAACTTTAATAAATTAGAAAATTCTCGATGAAAAAGCAGAAGACAATAGGGATAGTTTGACTTTATCTTAAGATAACAGATGATAGATGAATTTTCAAAATTATGATTGTAGATTTAATTAATTTATCAGGTAAAAGAAATTAATTCAATATCACATCAAGTCCAAATCTAACGCTAAAGAAATAAAACTTACCTAATTATAATTTTTTTTAAAATTAAAAATAAAAATAAATTTACTAAAGCTGATTCATTTTATTTATTTATATTTTAATAAATAATATGATTTTACATAATACTAATATTTTAATAATACCGATAAAAGATCTATTAAATTAACTATAACACCGTACATGCGATGATGTGTTATAGGCAATAGTTGTTGTTGTTTCCATTTTTCTAGGAAATTTCTAAAGACTAATCAGCCTTCTATTTGCCGTAAAAATATTTATAGTACAAGGCCTTAAAAATGACTAGGACAGATCAGTAAAAATACTTATTGCAGGGTCGTAAAAAATGCTCATTGCAGGGCAGTATAAAATGCTTATTGCAGGGCTTTATAAAATGCTTATTGCAGGGCTTTATAAAAATGCTTATTGCAGGGCTCTATAAAATGCTATTGCAGGGCTCTATAAATGCTTGATTGCAGGGGGCTCTATAAAATGCTTTATTGCAGGGGACATTATAAAATGCTTATTGCAGGGCTTTATAAAAATGCTTAGTACAGAATATAAAATGTATTGCAGGGGATCGTAAAATGCTTAGTGCAGGGCGGTAAAAATGCTTAATGCAGGGCTGTAAAACGCTTAGTCAAGGCAAAGCCGTCGTGGTCAATTTTACACGAAATTCGTGCTAAAACTGTGTGAGAATTTCTTACCGTGCGTAAGCACAAATGACAAAAACGAAAACGGTCATAAATCATAATCTCGATTCTCGACATTTCCAATTATGACATATTACTCTAGTGTATTAATATTATTAATCAATATTATCAAGTTATTATCAATAGTATTAAGTTAACATCAAGAACAATGAAATGAAATAATATTTGAACATTTTTTAATTTCGACTAGATAGAATCTCTCTGTTGATATAATTATTATTTTAGGATTTTAGATTTAACGTTAGATATTGTAATTTGTTACTTCACATTTGCGTGTGTTAGGAAATTGGAAAAATAATAATAATAATAATTTTTGCATTATCTCCATAGTATAAATATAATTACAATTATAGTTATGTGTTATCCCTTTACTTCTATAAATCGTTTTTTTTCTATCAATTGTTTTTCCAACATATATTTAATACTATTCAATTGACTATTTAGGTATAAAAAAATAAATAAATAAAAGGTTAAAAAGATAGCCAAGTAATTTATGCTAAAATCGACACAAAAAAATGCACACATTTGTTGTATATCGATTTTTTTTGTTCATTATATAATATATATATATATATATATATATATATATATATATATATATATATATAGTTTCATATAGTAAATAACTGCTATATATATATATATATATATATATATATATATATATATATATATATATATATATATATATATGTATATATATATATATATATATATAATATATATATATATATATATATATATATATAAAGATTACCATATTTACATGATCTTAAATACAGGGACGACACGAACACAACATATATATATATATATATATATATATATATATATATATATATATATGTATATATATATATATATATATATATATATATATATATATATATATATATATATATATATATATCTCTTCTTAATCGATAAATATATATAAATATATATATATATATATATATATATATATATATATATATATATATACCCACACCAGCATTAAGGGCAATGGAGTATCACAAATATTTTCAGATGAATGTATTTTTTTTAGAATATCAATTTCACCAAGCAACATTCTGTAAAATTCGGAACACGTATAATCGAAATTAAATTTGTTTATTAACACTGCTTTCAAAGTTTTCACAGACAGTTGAGTTTTTTCACTTGTCCAAATCAAGTTCATAGCAGAAAATACTCTTTCTGTTGGAGCATTAGTTCCTGGTAAACAAAGAAGAAATTCAACCATTTTCAGGATATTAGAATATGGCACATTTTTAGCTTGAAAGTGCGAAATGATTTCGACCCAACAATCACCAGGAGATGTTTTCTTTGAATTCCAATTGTCCAACATTTCTGGGGTCACATACTGTTTAACGAACACATATTCGTCATAAAGTGCAGTCTCGTCTATTGTAAAGGTAGGGATGAGTTCGAGAATAAACTTAAGAGTTTCTGCTACTTCCTCCCAGCACGGTATTCTCTTTAGTGTTACCCAAGTAAATTGTTTTAAGTTTTTAAGTGGATTGATCCATTTAGATAAATAATCAAAGGCAGTTTTGTAGAATGTATGAACATACTGTTTAAATTTTGCAACTTCTGATTCCAGGCCTTCTCTTACCAATTTTTGAAGAATCGTTGTTACAGCTAATGGAATAAAGCAGTCTTCGCTCTTAGAGGCCATATTATTTTGTAAATCATTTAATGCTGACATTACTTCGAAAATTGTAATTGTATCCCCTTCAATCTTTTCAATAGTCATGTGAAAAGTGGACGCTTGACTGTGGATAAAGTAAAGCCATGCTTCAGATAAAGGATTTTCAAAAAATGATTTTATCACAAAAGGGCATTTTTCTTGTGACTCAAAAAATGATTTTAAGGGGGCATACATTGTCAGAAGACGTTCAACCGCAGGGAGTAGAGCAAGCCATCTGGTTTTGCTATATCCTAATATTTGCTTGTATTCTTGATTAACAAATTCACAAAATTCTTTAAGTTTTTCAACTCTTACTGTGTATATATAGAAATGAGAATATATTTTTGAAACGATGCCTTCAATATCAATAGGAAGAGCATCAGCAGCTGTCTGAATAGTGTTGTGAATGATATGAGCAGAACATCCTATTCCAACTAAACCATGTCCCAAGTCCTCCTTGAGTTTTGTAAAAACATTGTTAACGCCCTTTCTAGATATACCCCCAAAATTGCAATTAGTATTATCTGCGCAGAGAGCTATTGTTTTTTCTTTTGCATTCATATTTTTTAAGCATTCAATTAAAAATGCAGAGATTGTGTTAGATGTTTCCGAGGGCAATGATTTTACTTCTAAAAGTTTCATCTGAATCCCTTTAACAGGTTGGAAATATCTAACAAGTACTGGGAATATTTTTATGTCCTTGTGATTTGAAGCGTCGGTCATAATCGAAATAAAATTGGCTTCTCGAATATCAGTCTGCAGTTCCGATATAGCTATTGGAGTAAAGACATTTAATACAATTGCCTCCGCTTTTGTACGGGCACATGTAAACTTAGGGTCAAAACAAGTCTTGATTAATTTTGAAGAGCAATCCATAGATTTGAAAGATTGATTATGTTGCACTAAGTGATAGGCAAATGCTCCTTCAGCCGCGGCTAATTTAAGTTCTTTGTCACCAAAAATGTCATTTCTGAAAAACGTTGTGAGTGTTGAACTTGATGCACTGGCACGCAAAGCAGTTTTATGTTTTTCAGTATTTAAATGTTGTGTAATATCTGTTCTTCCTCCATGACTGATATTAAAGCTGGAAGAACATATGTTGCAACGAACACATGATTCCGTAAATGTCTTTTTCATATATGGGTATTCTTTCTCAAGGTCCTTATTGAAAACACATTTCCTCTTGCCTTTGGGGGCCATTATTTCAATTAATTTTAAATTTTCAACAGGCCTTAAAATTTAATAAAAATTTAGCTTTGAATATATATATATATATATATATATATATATATATATATATATATATATATATATATATATATATATATATATATATATATATATATATATATATATATATATATATATATAATGTTAATTAATGAATAAGACGGCAGTGCTAGAGAAATTTATTTTTAGTGTATAAAAATAATTTTTTGTAAAGTAAGAAATTTTTAAAATATTTGCATTATACATAAAAATTTTATTTCCTCAACTGTCACGGGTAAGGGGTAAGGGGTACGGGGGCGAATCCCTCATAGAAATACCCATTCTGTCATGCATTTGCATATATATATATATATATATATATATATATATATATATATATATATATATATATATATATATATATATATATATATATATATATATATATATATATATATATATATATATATATATACTTTCTTTCTTTCATATATATATATATATATATATATATATATATCTTTATATATATATATATATATAATATTATGTATATATATATATATATATATATATATATATATATATAGCAAATAATATATATAACAATATATATATATATAATATATATATATATAATATATATATATATATATATATATATATATATATATATATATATATATGCTACTCTGCTCATATATGGCAGAATGGACATTTCTACCCGTGAGTACTGCATAAATAATATATTTTTTAATGTATAAAAATAAATTTCTGTAAAATAAGAAAATTTAAAAATGCATTATAAATAAAAATTGTATTATTTATCCAGTACTCACGGGGTCAGGAGTGTAAATTTCTATTAAAAATATAACAATTAAAAGAACTAAAAAATTGCAAAAATGTTACTTCACATACGATTTTCAAATAAAATTCATAAAAAAAAAAAATTTGAAAAGGTGCTTTTTGTTAACTTCATGTCGATATTTTTGTAACGTATCTTTAATTAATCCCTATTTTGTTATGACTTATGAAACATAGGCAAGTTCAGTAAAAATGGCCTGGGTTTACGATTTTATAAACGGAATTATAATAATTTAACTATGCTTAGATTTAATAAATTTACATTACCTGTACTTGATTTTACGAATCCTACAAGAAAAATCAATATATTTAAAATATATTGAATAATAACTAAAAGTCCAGGAGAGCTCGTCTTATGCATATATATATATATATATATATATATATATATATATATATATATATATATATATATATATATATATATATTTCTCTAACAAATATAAAAAAATATATATAAATACATATATATATATATATATATATATATATATATATATATATAGATAATTAACTTTTAAATCACAAAAATAACTTGTTGTCACACAGAGCGATCAAAGAAGACTGTTATTTTTTTTGACATGTTTCGCGCCCTTCGCTTATTCACGTACATAAATTCAAAGACTACATCTACATGTTTCGAACATGATCTCTTCTCAGTTTTCCTGCCTTTATAAGTATAGCGATTTCATGCCTAGCCTATATGCTGCTTGCAGCTGCTAAATTTCAAGATTTATAATGTTTACCAACGTAAGTTGTAAAATAAGCATAAAAATTTGGATTCATTTTCATCTGTTTTAAAATACGGGACAATTGATTAAAAAACGGGACAGGATACAAAAAACAGGACAGTGGTTTGAAAACAGGACTGTCCCGGAAAATATACAGGACGTCTGAAGCGGCCTTATATGCATATATATATATATATATATATATATATATATATATATATATATATATATATATATATATATATATATATATATATATATATATATATATATATGCTAACTGCATGTATATATATATATATGGTCAGCATTTCGATTATCCGTCATATGTATCTTAAAGACTATTAATGCTACAGTAAAACGGAATACATTGCTGGAATTCTGGTCCAATGCTGGTCCTGGAAATGTAATAAAAAAAAATATATATATATATATATCTCAAAAACTACAATAGCTACAGCAGGAATACATTTTTGGAATCTGGTAAAATTTCATATGAAAATGTAAAAATAATAATAATAAAAATTATTGTTAATAAATATAGTAATATGATTAGAAGGCCTATTTTAGAGACCTTTTATTGGTTTCTCGATAAAATAAATAGACTTTTCTATTAAATTTTACTTTTTTTTTTACTAAAAAATACCCCAAGGTATACCGCACCGATGGCAGGAGTCGGGATCTCTCGGCACTGGGGAACTACAGGGTAGGACCCAATTCCCCCCCCCGGGAGGGTCTCCGGAAACCACGCTCTTTGGTATTTGGGTGTGGGGTTTCCTCGCCTCCCAGGGTATGGAAAACGTCCCCCTATGTTCCCCGTCGGCTCAAGCCCCTAATTTGCAATATAAAGCAAAATTTAATAGAGAGTCTATTTATTTTATAGAAGCCACAATAAAAGGTATCTAAATAGGCCTTCTAATCAGTTTATTTTAATTATTTTATTAACAATAATTTTTATTATTGGCTTGTTTACATTTTCATGTGAAGTACATAGTTTGTGTATTCCCTTTCACTAGCATCTACTCAATTTTGAAATCTCTCACTGCTATCTTATATTTTTTTTTTTGTTTTCAGGACCAGCAGTGGACTAACATTCCAGCTGTGTAATAAATTTTATATAACAGCTAATAGTTACAAAAGAATACACTGCAGATAACTCAAAATGCTGGCACCTATATATATGCTATATATATATATGTATATACCTATATATATATATATATATATATATATATATATATATATACATATATCATATATATTATATATATATATATATATATATATTATATATATATATATATATTATATATATATAAAGCAGTATGCAGACTTAGGCGTCTGTTGGTAATAATAGATAGTAATGCCTTAATTAAAATATTACTTGTGAAATCCTTATATATTAAGAAAATCAATACAGTACTTTTAATAAGAGGTTTGTAGTTTAATATCAAGTTTATCTATATTTATCTATCTGTAATAGCTTTATCAATGAATTTTCTTGATAAGTTTGAGTGTTAATTTAAACTAACAACCTCTTGTTAAAGTGTGATTTTCTTCTATTTATATGGGGATTTCTAGCTAATATTTATTAAAACATTACTATCTTCTTTCTTATATATGTATATATATATATCTATATCATATATATATATATATATATATATATATATATATATATATAGCATATATATATATGAACATCCCTTTAAAGAAGTTTAACCGTATATATCGAGCGAAAGTTACTGATGGTTTTCCGTTTATTTCAAGGCAATAGAGCGTCAGAGTTACCGAAAACATTTTTACCAAAGGAATACTTAAGATTAAATCGCAAAGATGGGAAAGAGTCAGGGTCTCTCGGCCTCAGCGGGGACGACGGGGGGGACTCCGTCGGCTCGAGCCCCTTAAAAAAATTAACATATAAAAATTAACATGATAAAAAAAGCAACTTGTGGTAACTCTTGCGCTCTTTCTATTGGAGTTTTAGCTAACACGTGGCACAGCAGGGTTGCACGAGTAGCGTTCGGCGATTTTCGATATCATGTCTTTTCTTTTTATGTAACCTTCCCTTTTAAAGGAGTAGTGCCTATATATATATATATATATATATATATATATATATATATATATATATATATATATATATATATATATATATATATATATATATATATATGATCATATATATATATATATATATATATATATATATATATATATATATATATATATATATATATATATATATATGAGCGCATGCAGAGGGGCAGGGGGCACTTGCCCCTCCCTAAATCTTGACGAAATAAAAAAGGATAACCTTATATATGTTTACCAGACGAAGTTTTTAAGGGTTTATTAATAGAAAAACTGAAATAAAAGATACATCAATCTGTAGATAATGAAGTAGTAATTAATTAATTACTAACGTATTGAAACTTACATTTTTCTAAAGAGTTTTAATGTGTTTTCATTTTCATATTGGCTTTAGGTCAACTATCTGCGTGATTTTATACAGCTAGCTTTTGACAGTATATTGTCCACTAGAATTCACTTTAAGTCGATGGCATTTGGCGGCTGCCAAACATGCTAAATCAATCATGGATGGCGTGCCCGTTGATAATCAGCTGCAGACATCACATCTAGGGTTGGGAAAAAAAACGTTTTTTTCAAATCGTGTTTTTTCAAAAAAAAAAACATATTTTTTCATGTTTTTTTTCGTTTTTTTCATTAAATGTATTTTTAAAAATATAAAGAGGCTAATATGATATTTCACTTGAGTATTTTTATTTTTCAAATATAAGGATACTTGAAATTAAACAAATATTCCATTATGATTATAAATTAGCAGAAACTAGTTTTCGTATATTTATCTTAGTTGACGTTAAATTTACAGTGAGTTGTAGCTGCTGGTGTTTTGTAGGCTGCACTAATTTAATATGTATTTTACATTGTATCATATAATCATATTTATAATTTACTTTTGAAATACATTAATGTATATTATATTTATATAGAATGAGTCTGAATGACAAAACTCAAAAGTGACTTAAGGGATGCAAATGAAATAATAAAAATATTGAAATTAAAATTATACTAAGTTGTAAATGAGGAGGAGGAGTGAGTGAATGACTAAATTAAATATTTGGCATTGGAATATCAACTTTTTGATTCATTAATCACTAGTCCCCACTCCCCCAGACCCCAGTCACTACTGATGCTGACTACTGTGCTGTGACTACTGTCAAGCTCATTATCACTGGGCTCAAATCAACGTGATCATTACATTTAATTTTGATACTGACTGATAAGTCTGATATCTCAGTCGTGTGAAGTATCGTGTGAGAATGACAGTGGGAGAAGGGCCAGGGGCAAAATGGCTGGACTCTTGGCTCCAGCCTACCGCCAGCTTATAAATATCTCTCGTTAGCAAGTGCTCGGGGCTCCTGATTCAGTTCATGACTAGCAGAACTGGTTTTATAACAAGTGCCACACCCACAGCAGGGTCTCTTTGCCGTGAGCCGCTTTACTGCCGCTTTTATTTCAGCTAAAAAGTACAGTCACACGACTTTTGCACGTGCATTTCTAGTTCTGATTAAATAATTATGCAAAAATGTTACTGAAAGCTGGAAACAGAGTAAGAAAACATTAATGAAGCCACAAACAAATCATTATGATATTCAGGTGATTGGAATGCAGGGTAAAAATAACCAAACCATAAAGTTTTGGAACTTTGGAAACAGGACTTTACCGTAGGAAGTGGAACCAAAAAATGTCCAAATTAGAGCATATTTGCTAAAATTTATAAGATAATTGTTCAAACATGTAAATTCCACAACTTATTTGAAAAAAACGAAAAAAACAAATTTTTACTTGTTTTTTTTTTCATGAAAAAAACGAGCTTATTTTTTTCCTTCGACCCTAAGCACATCAAGAGAACAATTGCAGGAAAATAAAAAATATTTCAGCAATTTTGAAAGCCCATGACTTAGACTTACCTTTAAGAGGTAAAGGACTGCATGGGGGATTTTTGAAGAACTTATTAAACCACGAATAGAAAGTGGTGATGTGGAATTTAAAGAACATATTCAAGAACAGAAGAATGCCATCTGGACGTCTCTGATGATTTAAAATGAACATCAATTTGTGTGGAATTATCATAAAAAAACATGATTGTCACGGGTGCCAAAAAATTGGGTGTATACTCCATATTAGCCGATGAAACTGAGGATTTGTCAGGCACATATCAATTATCTATAGGATTAAGGTTTTTCGATCTTGAAAAAATGAACTGTTCGAGAATTTTCTGGGGTTTGAATCAAATTATTGAAGGGATGGATGGTAAAACCATTGCCAAAACGATTGATTCGTTTTTAGAAAAAGAAAGTTTGGATCAGAGTCTATGCGTTGTTCAGGGGTACGACGACTGCGCAACAATGGAAGCCATTTTGAGGATTGTAAGAGATAAACCATATATTTAGATTATTTGAAGTCGTGGCAATTGTATGTAGTGTTCTTCTTTTGGAAGTCGACCTTATTGAATGAAAGGTGTTCAAAAACTAAGTAAATTTTTTTGAAATTTATGTTCATTTTTAGTTATTCATTTAGTTTTTGGTCTAAAAATTGGGGCATGTTAAACTATATAGGATACTGTCAATTATGTCGCGACTGACATTCTTGTGGAATTCGACAGGTTTGTTAGAGACATCGGAGAATGAGTAATTTATTAGTTTTACTCCTTGACAGCATAATTAAAAAAAAAAAAAGCATCACTAAGAATGGAACGAATCTAGGTAATTAATACCTAGGATCCGAACAAAAGATAGATTCTTGAAATACCCTATGTTAGGCTGCAAATGGCTGCCCTTTGATGTTTCGTACAATAGTATTAAAAAATAATAAAACCCAGTTTTAATTTGCTAACTTTATCTCAATTTTTACTCAATTAAATTACAATTGTAATTTTAAGAAAAAATTCAGATGAATAAATATAATCTTTATTATAGAGCATATAGTTTAATCACCGCACATTGCCAAGATAAGAAAGATCTGATTCTTAAATGTATTAAAACAATTACATATAATTATAACATGAAATTTTCTATCATCTTTAAATAAAATTAATATGAAATAATATTTAAGATATCTTCTTTTAAAAATTGTGCAACATAAATAATTTCATTTTATTCTATAACAATCAAGTAACCAAGTAATATCTAATTCCTGCTTTATTTACCATTTCATTTGTGCACATTGGCAAATCTTCAGGGTTTTTCAGCTACCAGTAAAAACATCTCTAAATTGATTCGAAGTTGCAGGACAGCAATGGTGCAGTAAATAATGGCAAAATTGCTATGGAAATTTATTGGTAGTAATTCCAAAGAAGAGAAAGATTCGTCTTATAACATATGCCAAAAGAGGGAAGTAACATTTATAATCATATTTATTTTAATGATATTAATAATTGATGTGACGATTTAATAATCTAGTATAACTGCTAAACTTCAAGAAAGTCTCTATTATTAGTACTATGTCTTTTGGGCGTATCAGGATATGTAAATATCAATGGTACTTTTGCAAGAGAAAGATGTCAGCGTTTGAATCAAAGCTTTTTCTTTGGAGCCTGAAAGTATAACAGAAACAAGATAGCTGCCTCTCCAATGATAGCTGCCTCTCCAATGATAGCTGTAATGTAGCTTCTCTTGGGTGATATTAAGAATCTAATGATAGGGCATCTTACCAAACTACAAAAGCCGTTTTCCGATAACTTTATCGCTTCCTAATTGCTGGCTTCCCTGAAGCTTTGGCAGAAGGCACTTAAGCTTCTGTCCACATAGTTTCATAACACTTGACTAAGTCAGTTTTTAAGATATAAAGCTGTTTCAAAATTGTTATGCAACTAAAAAAAACTGCCATTACAGTATTTTTAATCCCCAACTTTTAAAACAAGCATAAAAATAAGCTGAACTCAAGACTATCAAAAAAAAATTTACATTAATAATGAATTCAATTTATGTTGCTGTTTTGCCAACACATTTCACAAAAACCTAAAGTAAAACATTGCTCTAATAAGTATTCCCATGTGATGATGGTTTATAAAAAAAGAATTTCCCCAAAACCTGAAGTGGAAATAAAATATTTTCATAAGTATTAATTTTTGTCTATTATTTTCCATACTTCAAGAAGCTTTGTTCATTTGATATTAGGTTTTATTTTTAGTCATTTATTATCGAGTATAATATATACCCCTCAGCTCTTTTGACTATTCTCGATTCAAATGAATCAATTTTGTTTTCTTTTCGGATTTTTGTGGAATTTAAGGAAAAATATATCACATGCCACAATTTTAAAGGAGCAATTAGTGTTCCCTACTTTCAAGTCTAGGGAATAATATAGTTCGAGAGAACACTGGTGTAGTCCAGCCCAAATTAACATGCTTAGGTCAATACAGCGGAGCAGCTCTAAAATACAATTATCATTATGCTGGATGATTAGAGTAAGACAAATTCGTTATAAAGTAACTTGGGTAAATATTTTGGACATTTAAGTTTTATGGAACCCAAAATATTTACATTAAAAATCAAACCCACAAATAATATCCAGGAGGACAACTGCAGGACCAGGAAGTGTGGGATGTGACCATTGGTGGGGTAATTGCTACCAGGGTTGGCCAGGTCAGGTCCAGAGTCCGGTAGTTTTGAAGAAAGTAGGGAGTCGGAGTCGGCAATTTTGAAAAGGGTGGAGTTGGAGTCGGTAATTTTGAAGAGGGTGAGTCGGGTCAAGTCGGTAATTTTCAAAAGAATGGAGTCGGAGTCGGGTCGGTAATTTTCAAAAGGGTGGAGTCTGAGTTGGTAATTTGATGGAGAGAGAGGGAGTTGGAAAATTTTGAAACGGAACTAGATAGCCCAAGCAGATACTGGAGTAAGAACTGACCCACAGCCCACACTGAACGGTCGAAAGGTGGATATAGAGTTCAGAATAAAGCAGGGTACCTCAAGATGTTAGAATCAATCCACATTTAGGGACGAAACAATTACCTCAAAATGGGACGTTCGGGGAAGGTTGAAGTACCCTAGAACAAGAATAGGGGAAAGAAGAGGAGTTGCTTAATTATGTTATCTTCTTAATTATACTTCGTTTGATCTTTGACAAAGATAAACCTTATACTAAACATTACATAACACAATCTTATCAATCATTAACAATCGGTCAAACAAATTGTAATAAAGCTAACCACTAAAATAATAATTTGAATTGTAAAGGAAGAACATGACAAATATTATCTTTATTCAATACAGAAAAGTCTATTAGCCTAAAAATATTACATACAAAAGAATTTACAAAGATATTTCTATATACGCACTATTGCACAATTATATAATCATAATATTCATGGCATTTTACAAGCGGAATCAATGAAAGCTTTTATGACTGAGGAACAGAAAGAAGGTGAATGAACGAGAAAGAAAAGGCAATAAATTTGCAATTCACTTTCAAAAACATAAAAACAGCCCATATAAAAATCTTCCCGATCAACAGCATACACATTAAGGTTAATCTCATCTATTTTTAGTTGACATGAACCTATAGAAATCATTGTTGTATTTACAGATTAGTAAATTTTTTTTGCTTTTATTATTCCTTAAAAAAAAAATATGGCTAGCTACATACTTAAAAAATACCAGTCTATAAAGTAAATGAAACTAAAATCTAACCCCTATGTAACACAAATTTTAACTGGAATCTTATTGAGGTGCAGGACTTGGAAGGATACTTTACTTATTAGGAATAGTTTTTAAAAAGGTAACAGGTAGCACGCCTTATAAGTGACAACAAAACTTGCAAAAAGATTGCACTGATATGGACAATGCGAATTTAACAGTAGAAAAGTAAAAAAGCAAAATTATTTAAATGCAAAATTTAACTCCACAGGATATATGTTACATATTTACATTTCCATAAAAATTAAACGAGTTTCAAAAATATCAATTACAATTCCAATGCCCTTTTACAAAATAGCAGGACAAACTATTTTTTTCATTTTTAAATTCCTTCAATTGTATATGCTGTTTAAAATCGACTTTCGTTACCATAACCATATTTAAAACAACAGCAATTTTTTACAAATGGCTTTATTAAATGGAGAAAGATTACGCTTCGTCTGGCAAATGAAATATCAGAGCGGAATAGAGTCTTTAAATGAACAGACATGTGTGATCGACTCACTGCGTTAATGCATGACTTCCTGATCTCAAATATATATATAATAATTTTGATTGCTTATTATAGAAAATCTGTGAAAATATACATCGCCTCTACACTTCTGTCTCGATATGTAAATACCATTAATCTCAACGCTAAGGAAGATTTTTGAACCTTCTAAATTTAAAAATGATGGACGTTAAAAAGATTGAAAGATCGTAATAAAACTAGAGCATACGAAAAAATGCTTTAGTTCTGTGGGAATTAATAACCGTCATATTAATGCAACTTACTTAGATCCCCTTATAAGCAAGTTTTGAAACACAATATTATAGGACAAGTAAATCTACTTTTTCTGCAGTTGGGAAAAACTCAATCCGACACGGTTTATGAAATTCGCCACCCAATTAAAAGAAAATGCGAAAAACTATAAAACCTAACCGCATATAAAGTAATCCAATAAAGCAAGAAATAACATGAAAGTACAGTCCAGTAGTGATAAATAAACACACGCATTACCAAAATGTGTAGTGCAAATGAAAAACTATCAACAAGAAAACGACTATATACAAATGATGATCCTATCAGTTGTTAAAAAGTTAAGCACGAAATTATTAACACGACGATAATAACTTGCAGGAAAATACTTGGCCTTCCTCCACACTAGGTTCCAAGTGAGAGAGTATTTAGTAATGATGGGCTAATATATATAAAGGGAGAAATAGACATCTCAAGCAGAAAGGCAATCATAAAAATTAAATGCTTCTCAAGCAAAACCTTCCTATATTTGAATTTTTAAATAACTAGTGCAAAAAAGTATATATCATGTTAAATCTATTTATAGGAGGTTGGGAAAGAGATTGGTGGGATGCATTTAAGTTGGTTCGGCCCGTCCGCACCCTGTAACAATTATATTAATAAGATGGAGCCTAAACCGAAATATATAGGCATATATAAAATAATAATATTGTATATAATAATCATAATATATATAATAAATATATTATCATAATATATATATATATATATCATATATATATATAATATATATATTAATATATATATATAAATCATAATATATATATATATATATATATATATATCAAACATATTGCATCGCGAAAAAGAACTCGACTAGCTCATAATATATATACTTATAATATATAATATATAATATATTATATATATAAATATATAATATATATATATATATATAATATATATAAATATATATATATATATAATAATAATAGTATAATATATATATATATTAATATATATACATTATTTATTTCATCCACTTTATATTATATAAGGAAATAGACATATATATATATATCTATAAAATTTTTTTTTTTTTTCTTATTTTTTTTTTTTTTTTTTTTTTACATGATAACACACTCACGGCAATGCCCTTTTCATTGAGGCAAAAATAAATAAATAACTAAAAAAAAAAAAATTCATAGAAGAAAACATTAACAATACAATGAAAGTAACCCACCTGTCCCATTACTAACCAATTCCTCAGTGGGCCGCAGACCAGGTTAAATAGAGGAAGATTCAATATACGGGGGAAAATTAAAGAAGCAAGCAGTTTCACAAAACATCTGCTGGAAAGAAGACGGTACCAACGAGTGATCCTATGAGTCTCCAATTATTTCAACAAATAATTCAGAGAAGAGCAAGCACCTCTATGTATACATAGGCCGACGCATGAAGATGCGATGAGTAGTCAATTCTCTCGAGCACCTGCCTTTTGTAATACCTATGGAAAAGAAAGAGGACCGACCGTCTACGACGCAGAGAAAAGTCAAAGGAGTCAGAAAGTATGGAAAGTTTATAAGCTCTTAGCCTCAGCTTCAACTCTATCAAAAGGAGGGTGGAACGGAACCACCCCAAATTCCGGGGAGCATAATTCCAATACCAGAGGACGAATAAACCTATTACAATAACGGAGCATCTGAGAGAAGAAAAAATTCTCACGCAATTAACTGAACGAAATTCCCAGCTTTTTGAGCCTTTATAGCAACCATGTGATGGAGGTCTCCAAAGACCAATTCACTAAGTATGTTTATTACTAGAACTGTAATTAGTTTACGATAAGACCATTATAAGCCGTCAAAGGCAGAATAGGAAAGTTGCGGAGGTCATTTTAGAGAGGGAAAGATATGAAGAAGATGGTTTCGAGAAGAGTGAACTTCACATTACGGATATACCCCACTGTAAAATCCGACCACAATCGGCAAGATTGATCAGAAATAGAGACGAGAAGGACTCTAGAAAATAACGAGAGCACAATTAAAATGAGTGGAGAAATGAAGTTGAGTCAATCGCAATAAGGAGTGAACAGATTGAAGTGCATCTAAGAATCGTTATAAAGAATAGAAATAAAGTTGAGATAAAACAGAACCCTTAGGAGGAAACCACAATTAATAAGAAAGATGAGAAGGATCTACCATCAAAAGAGAGCCAAAATGAAACGATATGAAAGAAAACTAGACAAGAGTAAGCCAAAGCAAGAGAAATCCAAAGGAAGGGAGGCGAGAGAAGATAAGCGAAGCATGACATACCTGTACAAAGCTTAGAAGTCAAGCATCTACACACAAGACTCACCACTTGATCCATAAGTCAGAAGGACCATAGATCAGTAATAGATAGGAATGAATAATCACCAGTATCTCAAATCTCGAAAGCCATACTGACTACTAAGAAGGAATGAGACTCTCTATGTGATCGAGAAATTTGAGAGTAAGGAGAGTTCAAATTTTAAGTTTAGAATACAAGTTAATCAATAGGTCGATAATTATGAGTCAAGAAGCGGCTACCTTTTTTGATTGCCTGACATAAAGACGACTTCCAGCGCATGATGAAAAGTTTATGATAAGGCATAGGGGGGGAAGTATGATTAACGAGGACAGCGCCACTCAGAAGACACTCGCTCAAAATACACCGAGTTGAATCATACTGGCCACTGCCTTCCGGATCGATAATTCAGATCTCAGTATTACATGTACTCAGATCATGAGTAATGACCGGTAGAGACATTGGACACCTGAGAGAGGATGGAGCAGGAGGAGGGGAGCCTGAATCGTCCAGGGTGATAGATAAAAAGAAAGACCAAAGAGATTAGACTTGATTCAAAGGAGTAGCAATAGAACCGTCAAACGGAAATAGAGGAAAGGGCATATTACAGATTTTTGAGATGTTTGGCAGATCAAAATACTTTATAGAATGAGAATCAAAGGGGCAGCACCACTCTTTTAATGAAAAACTCTTGCCAGCGATAATTCCATGCAATCATTCCGGGCCAGGAGCGAAAATAGTTAGCAATAATGAGAACGAGAGTTCTATCAATCCCTTATACGCGAATTGTACGCCTCTTGGGAGAGCACCTGAAAACAAGACATCGCCATGGTTAATGAGAAATGATTAGTGGAATATGGATGATAACCTGTCATCCCATAAATATCAGATTTATATATTAATATAATATATATATATTATTATACTATATTATTAATATAATAATATATATATAATTATATATATAATATATACTATATAAATATTATATAATAGTATTTAGCATTTATATTTTTGTTAAACATATTATTATTATTATATATTTATTATTATCTATATATATTATATGATTTTATTAATTAATTAATTATTATTGATTATTTATTATATTATTATTATACCTTGAATATTACTAAATTTGGAGAAACGTTACTCATAATTACTTTTATAAAATATACACCATTACAACAGTGTAGGTTTCCAGCTTTGCTACCCAAAGTTATACCAAATAGACCACGAACACATGACATCGAAACAATCTAATCACTTGAAATTTAGGGTGGGATGGTTTACAACCCATTTGTTTACAACCATTGGTTAAACCATGGTTTAACACCAACATAAAAACCAAGTAAACCATAAAAAAAACCATGCATAAAAATTTAAAATGTATTATTAATAGTTTCTTTAGCAATGTGAAATATGGTTTTCCAAATTTTTCAATCAAGAAGTAAGAAGCAATAAAAAATTTTCTGCTGATTTATATTATTGAAGATGATTATATATATATAATAGTAATATATAATATAATAATTATAATATATTATATATATATATATTATATATATATATATTTAATATATACTAAAATACATATATATATATAGTACTATATATTATTTGTAAATTTAAATGTTTAAAAATATTGTTTCGACCTTGAGTATCCCATTTTCTACCATCCATCAATCAAAAGATTTAAAAAAACTCATTTTTGCGAGGTAAAATAAAGCCACAGCATCACCAACTAGAGCAGATGACTGCTAAGACATAAGTCAATGATGATTTATTTGAAAAAATATGAAACTATTGAGCTAGAACATTTAATCACCACCTCAACAACAAGATTTATAGCAAAAGTAAAAAGGACTTATATCAGCAGTAAACAAGTCACTTTGGCATATTTTTAACCCAAATATCAGCACATTACTTCAGATGGTGAGATTCAAAAGCAGTAGAATTTATGGAATAAAATAAGAGCACAATCTCCTCCATTCATAAAGTTACCTATATTGATGAATTACAAATGTTTAAAAGTGCCTCTTCAATTTAGGTACAGATCTCTCAAAAGAAAATTAGATGAGATCATTATATAAAATAATCAAGATATTGCATAACTTCATCAACTATAAGTTGAAAGTATGTATTTTCAACTTTAGACTTTGCACAGCAACATTAGAATAGGTAGAAACAGCTAAAACGGCAAAATCCACAAGAAGTGTATAAAATCTTAATATATTTCATTTCGATTTAATGATGTAAATCGCTCGTCTCTCTCCCCTCTTCTCTCTCTCATCATCCTCTCTCTCTCTCGCTCCTCTCTCCTCGTTCTCTCATCTCTACTCTCTCTCGCTCTCGTAATATAACTTATAATATATATTATATATATATATATATATAGATAATTTATATAATATATACAATAATATACTATATAATATATATATTATATTATATATTATTATAATTTAAAAAAAATTAATATTATATATATATAGTATTATATATAAATATATATATTATACATATAATATATATATATATTATAGTATATATTATATATATATATATAATATAAAAGTAATTAAGCATATATATATATACATACTATATATATGTATAATAACTATATATATAATATATATAATATATATATATATATATAATATATATATAATATATATATAAATTATATTATAATATATATATTATTATATATAATATAATGTAATATTATATTAACTAAAGTATCAAAAATAAAAAAATAGAATTCCATTATGTATACATTTATATAGGTTAATTTGAATATACGAAATTTATTCGTTTTTTTTTCTTTTTTCTTTTTCTGTAGAAATAAAAATTAAAGTATAACTTTTTATTTCAGAATAGTTAATAAACATACCCTCTTTTTTTACTTTATGGGTTTATGTAAAACTTAAAAAAATAATAAATTAATTAACCATAAAATAATTGGAAATAAGATAAAATTCTAAAAAGAAATATAATGAATTTTAAAATATGTTTTCTACACAGTTTCACGTCCAGCATTTTCCTATTAAAATCTATATAAAACCCATAAAAACCACATAAAACACCATCAAAATAGACTAAAACACATAAAAACACCAAAAAGAACCATTGGTTTATCTTGGTTGTATTAAAAAAACCGATGGTTTAGGGTTTTTAAAAAACATGTTTTTTACAACCCTACTTGAAAGCATTGCTAAATTATTTTCGAATCATGTATAGGAAAATGATTCTTTAACTTTCGACTAGCTCAGTCCATCTATTAGAATTAGATGTTGAAAATGTCTTTAACAACTAGTGATTACATCAAAAAAAATAAAAAAAATGATATAATATATTTAACTGGTAACTTCAAAGTCTAAAGTAATCCTTATTTTGGTTATTTAGCAAATACTCTAACCTCCCTATATACTTTTGTGATGTTTTAAATTATGTTCAGTAATTAAATAAATTAATATCTAAAATGTCAACTGGAGAAACGAAAACCGAATTAGCAAAGGGTCCATACTCGTCAACTTATGATTTGCTAATGGCCAAAAAATGAATTGTTCCAAGCAATTTCAGAAATTTGAGAATTATTATTAATTAATTATTATCATATTAATATAATATATTATATTATTTATTATTATTATTATTATTATTATTATTATTATTATTATTATTATTATTATATTATTATTATATTATTATTATATTATCGATGTAATCAATTTAATCATGAAAAAATGTTTACTGCTTATTGTCTGGTTGATATACTCTCACTTATTCTAACCACTCTGAAATATTACACTCTCATCAATGACGATTATCCTAAGCTTGACCAGAATGAAAATACCGAGAACTGTTACCGGAGTTCTTTCTCCATCTATTAGGTCTATATTTATCACATATAATTATACCTTTTATCCTTTTGCACTATAGTTAGAGACATGATGTTTATGATCATTTACTACATAGATTTCATCACACCGTATGTGTAGCATGCAGCTAACAGTTCAAGTGCGCTTTCAATTAGATAAAAGAAATTGCTTGCTACAAAAATACGTTTCCACTATAAATATTTCATTATCCTATCACAATGAGTCGATCATTATTCTTACACCCTGAAGACTTAAAATCTCTCTGTCCAAAACAAGATAATTGCTAATTGTTCATGCCAGACATCTCTTATCAATCTAGACACATGCTACCGTTTATTTGGACCTTTCAAAAATGAATCTTTTTCGATGGGACCTGATTCGATGGTTTTAAGAACTAAAAAACAGGAAGGCAACAAACTCTGATGGTCCTAATATTTTATTAAAGTTATTACTCAACGCTAATGCTATCTTATTCACTGTTCTTACAAGGTACTTGCACAAGAATAATTCAAATTGATTAATAGCATTTAATCAACTCCATAAAGATAATTGAGACTTTTTTTATGTAGTTTTAATTTTTACAGTTATCAGCAAATTAATATTAAAAAGATCACCCTTATTATATGAAATGAATGATTTCTAACAAATGTATCAGTACATAGACTGTATCTTTAAAGCAATAATTGGTACATAATATAATTTAATAAACATCTACAATAGCAAACTTGGTTTACATAATCGGAGGACCTTTCATAAACTGTTCCAGCTACTTAGTACATTGAAAAATATTTAAATGTTATTGCTAAGCTACTTATTACCTAATAAGTTCAATTACAATAGGTTAATACTAAATGAAAATTATATAGTAATAACTTTGACAGCTTGAATTTAGGGATAGCAGGCCTAAGAATCAATGTCATAATAATAGAATAATGAATACTTTCTAAAAAATTTTTGTATTTTATATAGACAAGAAAAATTGACCAGCTTTTCAAAGACAGTAAAACGAACACAGTTCAATGGATGGGGACGACAGTATAAAACAGCAACTGCCTCCAATAACGGTGGGCAGCTGATTGCTGCTTGTGCTTGCTAGATGATATTCGCATAGCTAACAGACTATATTCTTGAAAATTTTAATAACAGGTAAACATAAAAATATTAAAAGAAATTGCGCTTTCATGCTCATTAAGAAAAATTAATTAATTAAAACAGGTTAGCATTTATACCAAAGGTAAATCATCGATACAACCTATAACCTATACTTCTAAATCATTGAATTAAGCTAAAAAAAAGAAATCAATGACAAAGAGTTATATATAGTATATATCTCACATTAAGTTAATAGAGAATCAGTAAGTCTAAAAAGCCAAATCTATGGGTTTTCATTGTTAACTTATAAATCTCAAAATCTTCTCTTGTTACATATTTAAGTAATTAATGACGTCTAAAATGACTGTTCAGAATTTCTTACTAGCATCCTCTTATAGGATACTATATTGATAAAAAATATTATTATAAAATATTTTCACGTGATAATAGTAGGAAACCAAGCAACAAATGAAAATAATTTGGTAATAAAATAATTACCATTTAGTATTAATTAGCGAAACACTATGGTTATATATATTGTCTCATAAGTATATATATCTAAATATTTGGATAAATTTTTTTTAACATTTTTAAGCGCACATAATTAAATAATTATCTATGACTATGAAAAATCATAAATCATTTCAATGATTAACCAGATTGTATAGTATAGCCACACTAACTGCAGCAATGTCCGATTTTTAATCAAGGCAGCAGGAAATCCCTTAACATATTTCTCAATTGTTTTAATATATAATCATGGCGAATATAGTTCATTTTGGAGCTTATACGCAAATATTCTTTAAACTAAGAGAGTATATATGGATTAAGTTCTTGTCACATATAAAATAAACTTATTAATAATATTATAAAAATAAACATGATGGAAGTGTAAAAAATAAGCACTCTATTCACTTTTTTAAGTGAATATTTTATTTAAGAAATTACTATAAGATATTAAATTTAGTAAATAAGATTTTCATTGAACTAAATCATACTTAGTCAGTTCAAGATTTCCCAGCTACTCAGGACAAAAAAAGTACTGTAACCTGTGATAATGCATATAATATATCAAAGTTATTCACTATATTATTACCCTTACCTTTAGATATAATTATCTCTCATTTTCAAATCTCCGAGAATATCATAATTATTTCGAGGAATACAGTTATATAATCTTTCTTTTACTTATTCTTTCAAATATTAATTTTACAAAATATATAGCACGAGGGTAAGAGAAAGTATGAAGAGAGAGGAAGAGAAGAAGAGTATAGAAGCACAGCACGAGATCAGAGAGAAGAATGATGTAGATGAAAGAAAGAGATGGAGAGACATCTATTAGATTATAAAACTCAAATTCATAGAATATGATAGCCTACAATTGATTAGTAATGAGACTAAGGAATCATTAGGTTTAGTAAAGATTATGATATTCGTAGGTAGAAGGTATTAGCATAGATTTTGATTTTTTAGTATTATATTTATTGTTTTTTAGTTATTTATATGTATTGTATTTTTTGTATTGTTAATGGGAATTAATAAGATTAGATATATGTAAGAGACTAAGATAGATATGTAAAAGGTTATGATAACGCACCACTTACGAGATGAACGCCAAACAAGGAGCAGAAGAGAACAAAAAATTAACCAGGAGAGAGATAGAGGAAGTGTATGAGATATGGAAAAGCGTAAAAACAATGAGTAAAAATTTAGAGACGTAAGATGAGAAAGCACAAGAGAAGAATGAGAGAGGTATGCACAGAGGACGCAGGCTTAAGAAGATGAGAAGGGAGAACTCATAATTCAGCAGGAAACACAGGAGATGAAGAGAATTACACAAAACCGGCAGAGTGCAAGAGAAATGAGCTTGAAGTTGTGCGAACGAGGAAAGAAAGGAAGACAACTACGCAACTAGAGAAAACTGAAGCCTGAGAGAGTATTAGATAAAGAGTTAAAAGCCAGAGGAAAAAAGAAAGAGACGAAACAGAGAGAGAAAAAAAATAGAAGACGAGAGAAAGAGAGAATAGAGAGTAGAGGAGGCACAGAGAGAGAGAGAAGAGAGAGAGAGAGAGAGCAGAGAGAGAGAGAGAGAGAGACAGCGAGAGACAGCAGCAGAGAGCAGACAGACCGAGTAGTGACATAGAAGAAAGAGACAGAAGAGGAAGAGAGTAACAGTAGAAAAGGATGAGGTGGATGAGCGCGGAGTGAGATGAAGAAGCGAGAGAGAGAGAGGAGAGAGAAGAAGAGAGAGAGCTACGACGAGCAGAGTCAAAGAACGAGACGACGTATGCGCGAAGCACAGGACGTAGCGAGTAGAGCAGTATAGAAAAGAAGAGAGAGAGAAGAGAGAGATATGAAAAGAGAGGAGCAAGCGAAGAATGAACGAGAGAAGGAAAGAGGACCGAGAAGAGCAAAGAAGAGAAAGAAGAGGTAAGAAGTGAGGAAGAGACGTAGAGGAGAAAGAACAAAGAAGACGAGAGAGATGTATGAAGACAAGAGCACGATTGAAGTATAGACTTGTATGTTAGGACATGACGGAAGAGAAGCACCGAGAGATATTTCTTTGTGTACTGTCCAAAGTTGAGCCAAATTTGTCTTCGCGGTTTGCACAGGAAGGGTGAAATCCCAGAGCCCGCCCCAGTATTTTTGATTCACTATACCAGTACGTCTCCATACATTATAGGGCGGATCAGAAACCCTTGTATAGCTGGAGTAACCACTGAAGATCTAATATTTTCCCTTTAGAGATAAATACTCAATTTTCGTTCATCTCGGAGCACCGAGGAGAACCCTCCTTTATACAGTTCCCCATTAGCCTTTCTCCTATATAATTGAGGCCTTCCTAGATTTTTTGCTACCTCTAGCAACGTTGTGATGTTGAGTTTTCTTTTCTTCAAGACATTTTTTTTGTTATCAATATTGCATTTAAGGCCAAGGATGTTTATATTGTCAGACAGGCAGAGACGTAGTTTTAGAGGTAAATCGGAGTTCCGAACATAGGAACACGTTGAATTGTAGTATCTTAAGGATTGAAGTGGAAGATATTTGTATATTTAAGATTGAGTATGTTATTATTTTATTATTATTATATTATAATATGGAATATTGAATTATTTCAAATAATTGTACTATAGGCATATAATTATTAATCGAAATTCTAAATTTCATTCAGTTATTTATCTAAGATTTATTAACGAGAGAATATTTATGATAAATCAAGTAGTGGAAAGAAATGTAGGTACATGTAGAAGGTTGGTATTATTATCAATATATTTCTAATTTGAATTAGTATATATATAATATATGTAGATATATATGAGAAGAATTGAAAAATGAATGAATTAATTAATGTAATTAAGCGCGTAAATGTATTTCAACTAGATTAGTCACTCACTATATAAATATATATATTTTGGGGGGTTGGTATTATAATTATTTAATGTATGTAATTAAAATTTGAATTGCTTGATATATTATTTTAATGATTATTTAAAATTCATTAGTAGTAAACAACTAAATTATTTAAGATGTAAGGTGTAAGATATATATTATTAGTACAAAATTGATTTAAATTAAGTACGGATTGAATCAATATTATTATTATTGCTAACCACTATTACAGAAAAAGAAGATGTATCGCTATATTATTCAATTCAATTTCAACTTATCTATTAATTAACCAGGTTCCGAGATTAATTAATTTATTTTTGAGGGAAACTCTCTTCAGATCAAGAAAGCTAGACATAAAAGCCCTTTCCTCTTGTAGTCTGGGTCATTTTTTCAAATATGAAAGTGAGGTTAACATCAAACACTTAAATTTATTTAGCGCATGGTCGGCTCCGATATTTTCAAATCATAGGAGAGTAAGAGACGGCAGTGACGCGTCCATAAACCCCCTGAGGGTTGTAACCAAATATTATCAAATATGCTTGATATTTTATAGTACACGATACTAGCGTACACCACGTATTTATTTTGTAGTATCATCCTGGAAACGAGAAAGGCTTAGGGATAGCACCGCAGGTCGAGAGAATCAGATGAGAATTTTGGACCCACGTCAAAATCTGTGCATTTTGCCAGCTTAATGAAGCCAATTTATATACCCCGCAATCTGTTCCACTCACACCACCCGTAGTTCCTAAGTGGCGGAAAAGATCCAAAACTGGTTCAAATAGCGTATAAGCCTATATCATTGCCTCACCAGTAGACGCTCTCAAACGCCGAAAGCCAGTACTGGCGATCAAGAAAAGAAATGAGAATGAGATTCCAGGTGGTCTATAAGCCTTGTTTGAAATCGGAAAAAAAGTGAGAACGTATAAAGAAGGGGTTACAAAAGATCTTAGATCAGCAATATCAGTGTGCGGAACGGAGCCTCATCAATTATTTTTAATTGCTGGGTCGGATGTCTTCGATATGTGAGAGGGGGCAAGTAGTAAAGCCGGCTTTCCTTTTTCTTTTAGTCTCTGAGATAGTGTAATCTGGACAGGGATAAGAGCTTTGTAGCGTAAATCGTGGCCAACAGCTAAAGAAAGGTGGAGAGACGTAATTATGTAAAGTAGAATTGGTTACCAGAGACGAGATGTAGAGAATATTTATTGTTTTTTGATGACGAGGTGTGTGAGCGGGCCAGCTTCGGTTAAGCTTACATTACTTTTATTATTCTTATTCTAATTTTATTTATCATTATTATATTTCAATTATTATTATTAACTACGGGAGTGTAGGCAAAAAAACTGACCCATATATAAATATTCCGGATTATTCAAGGATTTTGAAGGTCAGATACAGTAAAAGTGGTATGAGGAAAGTTAGTGTTGCATTATTTATTTTTTAATTATTAAAGTAAAGTAGTAATTTAGTTTTTTAAGATTATTTTCTCAGGTAAATTATCCAAATTAATCTATATTCTATTATTATTTTATTTTCTCTTTTTTATATAATTTTATGATTGACTATAAAATTATCTATTATTATTATTACTTCATCGATTATTATTATCATAATTAATATTATAATTTTAAAGCAATTATAATTATAATTAACTATTATTACTAATTATCATTATTATTCATAGTATTTAATATTAATTATGTAATTATTATTATTATATTTATTATTATTGGTATATAGTTAGTTGTATTAATTATTTAATTATTTTATTATTTATTCATTATATTATTATTATTATTATTATTATTATTATTATTATTGGGTAGAGTCACAGTGTAGGGGGTTATCATAAGAATTAATTATTTAAGTGTGATTATACATATTGATTTATTATCCTCCTCCAATTCCCTTAATATATTATTAATTATTAAATATAATTAATTTATTTTTCTACCTGATGAGGATTAGTATTAATATGATGTTATTATTAATTGGAAGTTGAGTTAGTTTATAATGATGCTCATTAATGTAATTTCAGATTAATTTATTATGATTATGATTCCATATTATGTGTTAATGCATACGATTAAAACTGTCACTATAAATATTTTTATTTATATATTGATATAAGGAATTAAATTATTGGTTATTATT
Organism: Trachelipus rathkii; assembly: GCA_015478945.1. Classification (NCBI taxonomy): domain Eukaryota; kingdom Metazoa; phylum Arthropoda; class Malacostraca; order Isopoda; family Trachelipodidae; genus Trachelipus; species Trachelipus rathkii. Next base: position 1,963 of record JABUQX010120424.1, on the reverse strand, counting down.
TTATAGGTTTTATTAATTATTCCTGTAATTAGTTATTGATTAATCTATGTTAGTGATTTTATTATTACTTATTTATTCTTTATTAGTTTCAAAGTTTAAATTATAAATGTGCATAGGTAAGTAGTAGTAGTAATTGGAGTACCAATAGTAGTAATAGTAGTAATTATTGGGGATTGTTCCATTCAGGATTAATTATTATTGATTAATTATTATATTATTATTATTATTATATTATTATTTACGATTATTATTATAAGGATAATGATTAATTTGGTTGTGATACCTCGTGCCAAAAGAGAGTAAGAATGAATAAAGCCTGCCAACTTTTTTTCGTCAGGCTAGGTTGTGTTACGCAAGGTCGTTAATTATTAGTATAGTTATATTTTTTGATAATAATAGTTAATAAATCATTTACTATTTATTATTATTATTAATAATTTTAATTAATTATAACATTTAATTAAAATTAGGAGTATTATTATTATTAATTTAGAAAGTAAAGATAAAAAAGAACCAGGGGTTAGTAGTCAAGTTGCAAGTTAAAAGTGTAACAGTATTACGTAGTATTAAGATGGCAATTAAAAGAATATTCTCAAATACAAATGAAAACATTATTAATTGATTATTTCATGTTTACTATTATTATCTATTTGCTATTATTATGGTTATCTGAGATAATGTATGATTATTCATTTCCTTCCAACTCAAGTCATCCTTACGAACAAAGACGGTAAGAAACAGATTTACAGTCCTTGAATATTAATTGTTTCTATAAACGCTTGAATGAATTGAGATTAATAATCCTAGACCTATTAACGAGATTTTTTTGGATAAAGTAAAGTGTATTAGAGACACATAATCGATAGATATTAAAATTATTCTTCAATCGTTTTTTTTAAATTTTTTTCTGTTATTTCCACAAAACTATACAGATCACACAAATCAAAAATAATATAATGACTAATAAATAATAAATAATACCCCCTTGTGGACATCCAGATGAAAAACCACGAAGCCGCGGACTTTGGATCCGATCATAGCCTGATGGGGAAGAGTCATTGAGTGGGGTGGACTGACTGTGAGTGAAGGATACAGACCGGATTGAGTTCCGAGAAGAAAAAAAAAGGAAATGACTGCCGCTGGCTCGCCCATCCGTGCTCTCGGTCGTCAACGGGATTTCATCTCCCAATTCATCCCCATCGGACCTACTCCCAGACCGTTAATGGCAATGAAGAAGCGAAGCCGGGAAGCGTCCATCAGATCAAAAGCAAGTCACTATTCAATTATAGTAGCGAAGAAGCGAACGGGCAAGCCCGCCTCCCCCCAACACCGCGACTCGCCCGATCAAAGAAACGTTGCCAGAAAAAAAACCGTGGTAGGGCAGGAGGAGCTGGTTGGAGAGAAAGTAAATTTAAAGTTAAGAAATTTAGGGTTGTGGTCAGATTTACCAGATAGGGAGCGAAGGTAGTTGGTAATTTTAATAGAGGAGAAAGGACAGTTGTGAAAACATAGGTTCAAGTGTGTTTCAAAGAATTGGGTTGGACGTGAATTTCACGGAATGTGGGTGTGTAGGTTCTTTTTTGATTAGTTGCTCCAGAGATCGTTGAGAATCTGAATGATTTGGCCTCCTCCCCACCTAAATCAGTAAGAGAGGATCCCAATCTCCAAAAAATCCCACCATTCACGTGTTGTGTACATTGAGAATCCCCTTAAATAGAGGATCTAGTATTTGGAGAAAAGATATCACAGTTCACTGTAGAGAGTAAGTAAGAATATTAAGAAAGAGTGAAAAATCTGTTCTTGGGTTAGGAGAACAGTAGCAGAAGCACAAGATTATTGTAGTGAAAAGGAAGAAAAAGAATTTGAAGCCCAACAGGAGCATCGGAATTAGGCGAGATTCGAGATTCACGAAGACGTGTTATCGGAGGTATTTAATGTTAAACATAGCTACACAAAGCGAACT
>JABUQX010120423.1:0-30000 GCA_015478945.1 Trachelipus rathkii | reverse complement strand
AAATTTTACCATATATTTTACGTCACGAAGATTGTGTGTTATCCTTCATGTGTGTTTTCTGAGGTTACAGATCTTTTCGGAGACCAAGGTGTATGATATGATTGTGCTGCCACACCTAGTAGGTGGAAACAAAATTTTACAATAATTTTTAAAAATAACTAATATATCTAAATTATATTATATATATATTATTTTATATATATATATATATATAATATATATATATATATATTATATATAAAATATATATATATATATATATATATATATATATATATATTATATATTATATATTTAAACTCAGACACTGTCTTTTCTATAATAAAAAAATAGTTTATTTTGAAAAATATATTGCAAAAAATAAAAATTTATAATTAATTTGCGAGAGAGCCCTGTCCCTGGGTAGATGCTCGATTAGTCTCTATAGAGTTCATTCTACTGTAGAGTATATAGTATTACTTATGTATTATATAGTATGTATGTACTGGAGGAATGTCGTCCTTGATATGTTATGACATGGTATGCTGTAATTCTTTAAGAAATTTATAGTGTTAGTGTTATATGTTCTATTTTCACTTACTTGATGATATATATATATATATATATTATATATTTAAATATATATAATTATATATATAATAGATATATTATAGTAATATTATATTATTATATAATTATATTATATACTATATATATATATAATATATTAATTATATTAATAATATATATATATATTAATATATTATTATATAATTATATATAATTATAATATTATATTTATACATTATATATTATATATATATATATATATATATTATAATATATATTGTATATATATTATTATATATATGTATTATATATATATTAATATATAACTTATTATATATATATATTATATATTAAATATAATATATATATATATAATATTTATAACTACGTTAATATATATATATATATATATATATATATATATATATATATTATATTATATATATTATAAATATTTATCTAATATTAATATTATATATATATATATATTAATATATTAATATATATTTATATATAATATATATATTATATATATGGTATATATATATATATATTATATATTATATATTATAATATATTATTAATATTAATAATTATATATATATATATATATAATATATACCCATTAACTAGCACAAATAGTAATATATATTAACATTCATAATAAATCACTTTCATTTATACTATTTTATTACGAGTATCTCCATTAACCTAATTATGGATAACGATTCGGCCCTTTGGATACAAATTTTGGATGGCATTATTCAGTTGGGAATTGGGTATTCCTTTCGTTAAATTTTTTGGATAACTCGTTTATGTGTCCATTCCTAGTAATAAACTAACTATATTATATCTATATATATACGTTGGTTAACTACGATTTAGTTAAGTGTGTAATTGCATGACAATATATTATACCATAATGAGTGGATATATATACGTAACTCACGAATATGTTCGTCACGTACAGATGTGTTATGATTTTTGTTAAAATATATTTGCCCTATGGATACCATATTTGGTCGTCACAATATTATTGGAATAAATTATAATAGATATTTATTAAGTGCTACTTTATACTACTTAACTTATTTGTATGAAAAGTATCATTATTATATACACGTACTATAATAACATATCTACAATAATAAAATCGTATTACCAAATATTAACTAATTCTGTACATTACTCAGTTATTTATCATTGGGATTATCTTAACTAATATATTGTTTTTGAGTACTTCACCTGTAATTATATATATCGATTCTTCGTAGATAATATATTTGAATATCCTTTACCGTATATATTATTTTGAGTATAGTAATATATAAACTCGTTTAAATTATAGTGTACCTAATATTCGATATAACTATTAACATATTATTTTAATTCATCATATTGGTGTGGACGATTGTTGTGATGCACATTGGATATCTCAGTTAGATAACTCAGATAACTACTCACTACGATTGAGTTCGTGAGTCGCCAGATGTATTGATTTTTATTATTATATAATAGTTACTCTCTCCACTCTCTCTGTGACTATCCTATTGGTCGTCACATCTCTCGCAAATGATATTAGTGCTTTACTCTTAACTTATGTAGTAATATGCACATCGTTTATATATCCATAAAATCGATTAATTACCATTATGACATCTGCATTCGGTTATACCTAGTAGGATATCTTACTAAATGTTTGGCTCATCTATTAGTAAATTATACGATTTTGGAATTATATGGATAGATATATATATATCCTTCACTCACCGTTATATATTATATATTACAGATAAATATTACGTTTATTGTGTCCATTACTATAATAAATAAACATTATATACTATTCATCGTTTGTAGTATGACGATTTGTTAGTGTTGTGCTATTTTAGATATTCCAGTTAGTTATATAACGAACGATGGTATCTACTGCACATTTATGTAGTTTTGTTAATATTATTATATTTGCCTATGGTACTCCAATAATTTAATCGTCATTAAGTATGTTCATTTGCACATCCTTTATCTTTAAACTTATGCTGAATATAACTAGTAAATTATGTTATATCCTAAAATCTAGGTTATCTAAGCATTACATCTCTGATACTGTTTTACTCTGATGTATTACTTATTATCAATGGTTATATCCAAGTAAGTTGGTTTCCTATGTAAACAAACGTTTACTTTGATTCAATATTTTGTTTATATAAGGGATTTTCTCATATTGCTCACCGTGATCGACATACATATAGTATTATAATATTTAGATTAAGAGTTGATATAAAATCGACAATAATCTGTTATATACTACTATATTATTTATATATATCTAATATTAATATTAATATAATTAATAATATATATTTATAATATATATATAATTAATTATATATACATATTAATATAATATAATATATATTATAATATATATATATTATATATATTATATATATATTATATATATATAATATATATATTATATATATTATATATATATATATAATATATTTATATATAATATATTAATATATATATATAATAATATTTATATTATATTATAATTATATATATCTGATTTATATACTGTATTTCTTTATTGTTTTTATTAAGTTAATTGTTGAATTAATTACTTGACAGATTGATTGATTGATGTGCGAATTAATAATTAATTTAATAAAATATCTCAAATTTATTCCACTTTCCTGCATAATAGTGTCCAATATAAGTATAGAACTATATATTCAAATTTTTTATTTTTATTTAAAAAGATTCCAAATTTTTATTTTAACTTTGTGGATATATTATTATAAAAAATTAATAAATTGAGCATAATATTATTTGTAAATTTAGATCGTTTATATACATTATTGATATATTTATGAGTTAATAATATTACAAAAATAAATTTAATTTATTTTATTATCATTGCTCATCAAAGATTTCCCTCTATTGCTGTCAATGCCATAGCTATGACGGTGAATAACCTCTATACTAAAGGTGATTGAGCGTTAATTTATCTTTATAATGTTACTTCTAAAAAGTGAATTTGAATCTCACAGTTATTTTATATTGATGAGAATATATGTAATTATGCTAATATCTTATAGGCAATGATATAATATTTATATTAATTTATTAATAATAGATATCAGTGATGAATTTATATTAAAGGTACAAATTTTTATTTCCGGTATCTGTCATTATATATGTATGAATTGAATAGTGATAGGCTTACATAGGTCATTTAATAATTTAATTAATCTTTAGATCTCACAGCTGGAGTATAGTAATATATTATTATTATATTTATTATAATTATTATATTTTATTATTTTATTATTTTTTTATTATATAATTATTAATATATTTAATTATTACTTAATTAATAATCCATAATTAATTTTTATTATATTTAATTATAATTATGAATATTTATTTTATTCATTATTATTTAATTATTATATTTAATTATTATTTTGATCCCTCTGAAAAAAAATTCAATTATTTTTATATTTAATTAATTTTGAGAAATATTAATGGATATATATATAATTATAATATATAATATTAATAATATTACTATATATATATTATTATATTATATTATATAATATATTATATTTATTAATATCTATAAAATCTATCTTTATATTTTATTATAATTCGTATATAGATTATATATTATATATATAATATATATTATATATATATATTTATATATATATATTATATGGTCACATTAATATTTCATACCGAAAGTTCAGTAATTAGTATACTATTAATATATACTATAAAAAATATACTACTAAAATATATAAATATTTTATTAAATCAGGATAGACATATTTTTACCTAGCGTGAGATTAAATAAAAATAATAACGTCTTTTTAAATAAATTATATAATATTTAAAATTATGTTTATAAATGAGAATTGAATAAAATTATTTAGAAGTTTTTTTAGAGACAATTTCTCAAAAAGACTATCAGCATAATATTAGGATGCAAAAAGGTGTCACCAAAATTATTTATATATTTTTTTTAATTTTTTTTATATAACGGACGAATATTAAATTATATAATACTACATCTACTTACTAAACTATCACTCACTCACTACTATATATACTATATATATATATACATATTATATACCCATCGAATAACAGTAACGATGGATAGGTCGGGGTTTTACTCGGTGATATACTACTATACTACGTATGATGGACGTATACGGTGAGTGAGGGGGACTTATATCTAGTCTATACCCTTCTATGATCTCTCATCCGTCATAAGCTTCAGAATCCCCCATAAAGGATTATAAAAAAGAAAATAAATAAAATATATATTTTCTTATTAATAGTACTACGTTAATAATAAATAAAAAGTACGGTATATTTGGCATATACTATTGACTCTCACCTCACGGACAATATGCAGAGTTTCAAGGTCAGTAATCAGTGATAGTCATATTGGCACTATTTTCATAGGTACCAATAGTATTATATAATTACTATAATATATTTAAATGATTTATTATTTATAAATATATATATAGTAGTAAATATAAAATAAATTTTTTTTTAATTTCTCAGTTGCTTTAGACAATAAATTTACTTCTGAAATCAAATTCATATAATTTAATTATATATTATTTCCTGTATAATGATGTTTAGTGATATTTTCTTATTAGTTACATTGCATATACTGAAAACTACTTCCGGAATTACTATAGTCATCATATGCACTATTAATATATTATATAATTAAATAATATATATTATATTAATATATATATATATATATATTATAGTATATATATTTAATATATATATATATATTAATTATATATATATATATATTAATAATATATATATAGGACCAGTATATTCTGTTTAACGACTCCGTCAGTTTTGATATTTTTTTTTGTTTTTTTTAAATAATAATTTCTAGTTAATATGTCTAAATCAATAAGTACATATTTAAGTGGTGAACGGACATGAATTTCAAATATATATAATAGGTATTCTTGATTATAGTTTATACTGATCTCACTCACGTACTCTTAATGATTTATAATTTATTTTTTATAACTGGCGCAATAGATTGAGTGTGAGTCAAACACTCAGAAAATAGAATGGAGGAGTATATATTGAGTGATCACTGCACTATAGTACTCACTCACTTCGGGATACTCAGACGGTTATATAAGGACTATTCTCCCCCCCTCAGGGAGGGTCTCTGGAAACCCGCTCTTTAGGATATTATTTGTGAGTGTCTAGTCACGGGTTCTCTAGCCTCACTTATCACTACTATACTAGGGTATATGAGTGAGATAATAATACTATCCCTCACTCCTTCTTAGTCTCACACCCCGTCGGGCTCGGACCCCCCTAATATTTATATTTATATAAATTTTTTTAATATTATTTTCATTTATTTATTAATATTTGTTTTTGAATGGCCCTTATATGCTGATTCCCAATTGGTAATAAATTGCACCAAATTGGCAACACTGGTTTTGTAATTTATCAGATTTTTTATAAATGGGGTTGGATTTGAATATCATTATTTTGTTTTAATCTTATACTGCAGGGTATATTTTATTTTATAATTGTTTGTCTTTGTGTGTAAACCTATTTTACTTGCTCAGTATTTTCGAGATAAATAATCTTCTTATAATAAATTTTATAAAACATTTTGCATGAAAATATTCCACTTTTGAATTTGATGTTAACTCTAGGTAATTAAAATAGAACACTAGTTTGATTTATTGTATAACGTCTTCTATTCAATCTAAGCTCCCCATAGCTCTATTTCCAATTATACATGTTTAGACATAAGTAATTGTAATAATTCTTAATTTACAGTGATTATATTGTGATAAAATATTTATTTTTTTTATAACTATCTGTTTTTTATTTACACGAGTATATATATATACATATTTAATTATAAAAATCAATTTAGTGTTTCAGAAATTTGTTGGATATTTGTCGAGTATAACAACATTGTTGAAGATTACTTCATGTGATCCTATACACTTGAGATCATTTAAGATTTTTCGTGGTTGTGAGCTCTTCTATTTCCCATGTGCGTAATTACTATCTGAGAAATTTTAATAGAGTAATATCAAAAATTAAATATCCCTTCCAATAAAAGAAGAATAATTGAATTACCTAGACCTCGGTTAAAATGTAAAAGTTTTATCACTCAAGTATTTATGACATACCAATGAGACAAAATAACTCAACTTGAATCTGATACATGAGTATTCTCAAAGTGTACTGATGACCGAACATTCTTATATCACCATATTGAAACTCAAAAGTTTTTGGCATCTACAAGAATTTCAAAAACTAGAGATATTTGAGCAGGTAAGTAAAAATATATAAAAAACAAATATATATATATGGTATAGAAGAACATTTATGGATATATTTAATATATTAATTATATATATATATATATTATAATATATTATATATAATTTAATTAAATATATATATATTATTAATAAATAATATATATATATAATATATTAAATATAATATATATATTATTTATATATATATATATATTTTATATATATATTATTATGATATATATTAAATATATATAATTGGTGATAATATTTAGTTTCAAAATACACATGCTCTTTTACTCTATCATCGTCCAATCTTCAAAAACTACAATGCTTACAGGAAACGAAGTACTTTACTGGAATCCTGGCAAAATATTGTTATAAAATGTTAATAATAAAATATATATATATATATATTTTATATATATATATACTATAATATATATATATATATATATAATATATAATATATATATATATTTATATTATTATATATATATGAATATATAATAATAATAATAATAATATATATAAAAAATATAATATAAATATATATAATCTCATAATAAATATACTTACATAGTATATACAGCTCAAATAAAAGAGATACTAATATTTATTATGGATTCCTGTAAATTTTAGTTAAGGAAAACTGAGTATAATAAAAATAAAATAAATAAAATATAAAATATTGTGACTAATTATTTTTATTTTTTAGTTAGGTTCAACAATTTTAGGAATAGAGCTGTACAGAGCAAATTTTAGAGCAAGTAAATATATACTAATATACTATATATAGTATAAATATATATATTATAATATTTAATATAATATATATATATTATATTAATATTAATATATTATAATATAATTAAATATAATTATAATATATATTTATTATATTAATATTATATTATATATATATATATATTATTATATATATATTATAGTATAATATAAATATTTAATAATTAAATATATATATATATAGTTATTATATTAATATATATATTATTTTGTTAAACTATTACACGGCAAAATATGTGTAAGTAGGGGTTCGAGCCGAATATCATGAGTCATGAGTATATAATATCTAAATAAGTGAGGTGAGGACTGATATTTACCATATATTAACCCCTGAGTAGGTGGTGAAGGGTGCGTATATAGTATAGGAACCTCCCGCGGCTAACCTATAATATACTCCAAAGAAGCGTGATAGTATTACTCACCGTGAAGACACCTCATTCACCCGGTATATAAGTAGGAGCTATAGGGAATTAAGTCCTTAAACTACGTAATAGTATATTCCCGAAGGGCCGAATAGATATAGAATATATACCTATATCATATATATATATAATCATAGAATATATAATCACTTACCTTGCTAATATCCATATATTATTACTAGTATTATGACCGTATTATTATTACCCTATATGAGGTGATTATGAGATATTCTTTAGTAATAATAAAAATGAATCAATATGACTCACAAATAATTATGTAATAATAGAATGATATCTCATATATTTAATTTATTTAACCGTGAGTAGATTAACCTCAATAAATAGGTCCCCTATTCTATATAAAATAGGCCTTCCTATATTAATCATTATTTATCCATTAAATTATTAACAATTATTTTTTTAATTTGTATTTTTTTTTAAATTTTCTCTATGTAAAATGTACAGGATTCCAAATGTATTCTTTCGCTGTAGCGTTCTGTAGTTTTTTGATATATATATATATAATATATATATTTATTAAATTATAATTATAAATATATATATTAATATATATATATATATATAGTATATAATAGTATATATATTAATAATTTATTATTATATATATATACATGATTTTACAAAAAATAATAATAGCTTTAGAATAATACCAGTGACGTTATATATAAAAATTATGTCTTATAATGCCTTTGTATTTATTAAAGATTCTTTGTGGATTACTACATTTATCAATAAAATAAGATAATCAGTAGATTACTTAATATGATTTTTATTTATATATTTATATTTCAAATTATTATTTAAAAGATATTATTACAAAATATTTAAGCGAGATAGCTTTCTTTCCGCGCAACTTATAATAATATATAAAATCTAATAGCCCTTCTTTTCAGCGTGCTACAGAACCATACCCTCAACTTAAATTACACAATGCCCACTCTTCCACATGAAAATACGAAATATATATAAATCCAAAATATTAAAATCTTTACCACTTTACTAGATAGAGTTTAGTTTTAAGTTATTCGTAGTTGTGTAAGAAAGAGTATGAGTGAAACCGATGAATGTGTAGTGAGACTATATTAATATGATTCCAAATAAATAATGGGATTTTATTGTGTGATCGTTCTTCTTTGCATATGTATATGTAATTATTTTTGATTAAAATAATTTTGTTTGGGGGTATATTTCTATTTTTATGGGCCCCCAAAAAGGTGGGGTATATACGGAAAGTGATTATGCTCGAAAGTTGTATAAATTATTTCAGATATGAATGTAATATTGAAGGTGTAATTATTGTATATTATGTTGATACTTGTAGTAGTGTGTATATAGGATCTATTGGTATATAAATTTGGGGGTTAAAAGGGGCCCCATAAGAGTTAGGGTTATTCTTGGAGTAGGTCATATATTAGATGTTTTGAGTAATATGATTTTCTGTGACGTAGGAAATTGTCGTTGTATTATATTACTATTGTCAAGATTTTAATACCACGCTGTCATAGACAAGAAATTAATTATTGAAAAACATATGTGGATGCCTAGGTATTTATTCTTATTATTGATGTTGAGGTGAGAAGTCCCTCTCAGATTATTTTGAGTATTGCTATATTGAGAATAAGAAAGTAATATGGTTGAGACTTGTATTTACGCGCACAGGGAAGATTCTGTTCCAAGCCTGTCTAACGGTCAGGTTATGTCACGATTTCAACGAGTGACTTGTGTTTAGTTGATATATGGAGAAGGAGAAGGATGACCTGTTTATTTATTATTGATTTTTTAATTTATTATTTATTATATAAATAGGAATTGGTAATTATTATTTTTATATAAGAATTAGAGTAATTTGACTGTACTTATCCTCTTTTCGAATGTATGTCAGTTTTAATATTTATTGATTGATGTGGTATAGGATATTATAATTTTTGTAAGAAAAGCATGATACACCTATATGGAGATTAAATTCTTTTTGTAAGTAAATACCGAATGCCTGTATGGAAGACTTAATGCTTTTTGTATGGTGATAAAGAGAAGATATAATAGTACGATTTTTAAGTGTATTATTAGTTGTAATTAGGTGTGAAAGAAATACCAATGTATATAACTTAGTAGTTATGCTGATAATGAATATATGGTTTAATTACTGTAGTAATTAAAATAAATTGGGATTATTTCTGGTTTTGATACGACATTAGTTAATAACGGTATACATTGATTGGATCTAGTAACAAGAGGAAGTAATTATAATTTGTATATTAAGCATAGTATCAAAAGTGATATTTTATATATAGGTGTATGTGTATATAATATATTTTAATTTATAATAATTAGGTAGTGAGGATGTCATAGTGATTAGGTTAGTCATAAATATACATTATAACTATGATACCAAATAAAGAATTGTTTAAGTAAAGCGATTTGGTATATATCATGAATATATTATATACGGTGAAGAATTATGATCTTAAATTTACAATTGAAGTTCCATTGTGAAAATTATTTGCAAGATATGGTATACGTGAGAGAGTAAGGGATATATAGATTCCATAGTTATTATATTTATATATATATATATTATACCTATAGGTTTATTGTTATAGTATAATTTTTTAATTAATAAATCATGAAATATATTAAGTATTTAGTTTAGTTCATAAGTGTTGATAAGCTAGTGAGGTATAATGAGTTTCTGTTTGATAAAGTGAGGAAAGGTAGGTGAGAAAGTATAGTTAACTCACGTTTATAATTTCAGAGGATGAAAAACGTACAAGTAGAGAGAAATGGTTTAGAGGAAAAGGAACGGAAAGTATATAAAGGTGGAATTATACAATAAATCAAGTGTAAAGAGCTCGTTGTATACACGATTGTTTGGTCCGTTGTGTTTGTAGTGTTCTTGATAATCATTTGAGTGTTTGTGCTAACAGGATGTTAAAATCGTGCTAATTCACATGAATGGTAGTATGCTGTATACTGCTAATTGTATTAAGCTGAGGAAAACTGTAAATAATAAAAAATATAATAGAGAACTGTCTCTTTAAATAAAAAGATTAGAACAATCCATATATGTGAGTAAAAAAGTTATACTATCGCTATAGCTACAGCTAAAAGAAATACTTTTTGATCGTTGTTGAAGATTTAGACTTATATATGAAATGGACGAATAAGTAATAGATAAATATATAAAGATTGATAATTGTATTGTGATTTATGTTATAAGTTTTAATTAATTATGGATCAATATGAACTATTTTGCTTTAAGAATATCTGAAGATGTCTTACCAACCAAGTCTTCTTTAGAAATAGAGTCACTATTTAAGATACTCCAATTATAGTGAAGATTTAGTATAAAGTTACATATAGTTGTTAGGTCCTCATTAAAGAAAAGATTTGTGTGAATTTTGCTATATCAAGGTTTGTGTTTCATAGTAGACGAGAGGTCTCTCGGCCTTCCGGTACGGAGTGTTAGGGTAGAATCTTCCCCTCCGAGGGTAGTGCAGGTGCTATCCCGAGGACCTCGTCTCCCGCGATTTTCTGTTATATTAATTGTAGAGGTGCGGTGCTTGGTTCTCCGCCCCTTCCCTGACGGGTGATACGGGTAATGAATAAACAGTCGTATGTTGTTGCCTTTCATCCTCGTGGTACTCTGCACGCGTCGGGTCATGAATTGAGTCGTTGTTCGTATTAATTTGACACTCGTGAGGAAAGATTGTCACGATTTAACATATAGAATTTTTTGGGAGTAAGTTATTGAGAATGTATATATAGTGACGTGCCTCTCTAGAATAAATATAATATGACAGTAATATTATTAATAATCACTATTATGTGTATATATATATTCTATTTTTTTATTTTCAATTTTATGACTAAGTGATAAATAAGGTGTACAGATTGTGTCCATATAATTATTTCGACAGATTAATTTGTACAACTCTAATTAAGTTGTGTAATTATATGCTTCTAATAATTAGTTTTTTGAACACTTGTCGGTGTTTGTTTGTGTGGTGGCTCTTCTAATGACTGAAAATAATATACATGGGAAAACGTAATTCCCTATATGGTGAAGACCTTTTTTCACTCCGTCATATAATGTATTATGCACCTATCGGTGTTGAGGATCAATTTATAGTATTTTAAAATTATAATTTCTGGAGCCAGGATGTTTCTACAGCATTGAATCATTACGGAATAAGATAAATGTCTTTTTTGGAACTCAAATATTCAATCAAATAATTAATTTTACTTATATAAACAGCATTCTGACATAATTCAAATACTAATAATCCTCGTTAAACTTTATTTAATAATTATTTCTATAAATAATTATATAATTGATATAATCAATATATATTAATTATATATATTAATATAATTATTTAATATATATATATATTATATATATAATATATATTATATTATATATATATTTATTATATATATTAATAATATATATATCTATTTATATTAATTAATATATAATATTATTATTATATATAATAATATATTAATATATTATATTATAAATTAAAATAAATATTAAAATCTTTAAAAATATAATTTATATATAGTCATTTAATATAAATATGCTAATATTATATTTATATTAATTTTAATAATTATTTATAATAATACATATATATAGAATATATTAGTATATATTAATATATTTAATTCACAAATTTTAAATTTCTCAGTTCCATTATATTTTCTTATTAATTTTTGTTTTTTAAGGTTTAAGGTTATTAAGGTTTATACTATTAAACAATCTACCTATCTAAAACAAAGTTTAAATGATATAAATAATGATATAATAAATGTAAAACTAATTATTGTAATATATTTATATATAATTATAGTATAATTTATATTTATTATTAATATATCTATATTATATATTATATTATATATATATATTATATATTATATATATATATATATATATATTTATTAAATAATTTAATATATTATAATTAATATATATATATAATATTTATTTGTCTTTTGTTCGTATTGTAAATGACTGTTACTGATTGACCCTTGAACTCATGAGCCTATTGTGAATGACTATGCGAAAAAGTCACTACTAGGTATATATTAGACTATCCTGGAAATCACAAAAAACTGAACTTTCGTAAATTATATATTTAAATTATAATATAATAATTATATATATAATATTATATATTATCGCTCTAGGGAATGTATTGTACAATTTGTCGCTATTTTTATTTTATTAATATATAATTTATACCATTGTACTTAGAAGCTGACTCACAAAAACTCTTATTCATATATAGAGTAAATTATAATATTGTTTGAATTAATTTTTTATCCCAATATATAATTTTTTTTTGAATAAATAATAAAAAATAATAATTTAAAGTAAAATATTTACAAAAGGTGTTGAGCTGCTAAAAACAAATATGGGGTGTTTTTATTTCTTGCCCGATATTCATATTATGTATGACTCCGCTGGATGAACCGGTGTGAATCTCTATTCAAGTGTCGCATGGTGCACAGATATGTACAGGTGTCTGGTATAAGTCATATATATGTGTATTAATCATATGTGGATTAGACTACTCATATGAGTGTGGATTGAAAAGGAAGGAAGATGCTGAGTGTTTGTAGGAAAGTTTGTGATACCGGAATATAAATCTTTGGTGAATTGCTAGGGACAAAGGCTGTCGATGTGCGAGGATCTTGCATAGGGTATGCTTGGTCCGGTGTAATGTTATGGAAGTGGAAACGACAGTATATAATTAGTAGGTTTAGATCTAAGTGTGCCAGGCTGGGTAAGATGGATATCTTGGATGTGTTAGGTGTGAGGAAAAATCGATAAAATGATGAATGAAACGGCTTTTTTGGAGTATTGTCGAAAACAAAAGTGAGTATGACACAAATAAAGTTAATTTATCAAAATTCAACTATATTTAAAGAAATGTAAATGCAAAGAGACTCAAACTGAAGAACTCGTTATTAAGATGGTTGTTCATTTAGATTGCTCTGAAGACAGGATCTAAGCTGATTATGGAAGTCGTGGTCAAGCCGATGTGAATAAGTGAAGTGTGTGTTGGAAACCGACCCGACTGGAAGACCAAAAGTAAGTTGTAAGTCTGACTGCCGTATACAAAGTGAATATGTTGAGAAGAGATAGTCGTTCAATGAATTTTGAATGGCTAGCAAACGAAATAGTGCTCACTTGGTGTAAAACACTTAATAGAGATGTAATGGCTAAGTAGGTTATTGAGATAGCTGTGAGCATGTGGACTGTACAGCATAAGTATCTCGTGAGTGGCTCATGAACTTAGCATATTCTTGTGATTCCTGACCTCATCTATGTGTGTGATGTCCGAATTGAGTTTTAGAGGTGAGTCCCTGTTGTGGTCGACTTTAGCATCTTCTTCATAAAGGTTTCTCGGAGACACATGCGGAATCGCTTCTCGGTAAGGGGGGGATTCTTTTTTCCGACTTCCGGTCACCTTTTTCCTTACTTTTCCGTGTTTAAGGCTGGATCAGCATCTCACCCCAATCTGGGGTGTGATTCTTTAAACAATTGTGAAGAGATATAGATATAATTTTTTTTATTTATTATATTAATTAATTATTAATTATTATTATAATTATTATTTAATTATATATATTATTATTATTATTAATTTATTATTTTATTATATTATATTTATTATTATTATTATTTAATTTATATTATATATTATTTTATATTATTATATTATATTATATTAATTATTATATTTATAATTATTTATTATTATTTTATATATTAAATATATATATATATATATATTATTATATAATATATAATATTATACCATATTATAATATATATATTATTATTTATTATTATATATTTATAATAATATAATAATATATATAATATAATATTAATGTTATTATTATTCTCTTTTAATTATATACAAATATAATTTTATACTTATATTGAAATACAATTATATTACAATTAAGATCATGAACACAGTTATGAGGTAAATATTAATGAAGTAATATAAATATGTTAATTTTAGTAGTTATATATGGATGCAACAGGTCGTATGGTATATTATAGTATCTCAAAAGTATAATATGTATATACGTAATAGTAGAATAGTTGATGTGATATTGTATTAATTAATTATAAAATGGTGTGTGAATCATAT
Organism: Trachelipus rathkii; assembly: GCA_015478945.1. Lineage (NCBI taxonomy): Eukaryota > Metazoa > Arthropoda > Malacostraca > Isopoda > Trachelipodidae > Trachelipus > Trachelipus rathkii. The sequence goes on along the minus strand of JABUQX010120423.1, from coordinate 14,661 downwards.
CCAATTGCAACATTGATTTACTAACAGGAGTCCTATTCACCGCAATCGCCACTGAAGGCTATCATTAACTGGTGGAGCGACGTTGCTGGAAATTTTTCGAAGAGTAATGTCAAAACTATTGGTATTTGAAGTTGGCCACAAAATATTTATTATCGTGTAAGAAATTTTGTGTGTTTTATTAAATCTCATCCCTTGGCTGCTTTTCCGACTTTTAGGCCTACTAAGAGTTTAAGTGTCTCAAATAATGTGATAATATATGATTGTTCTTAAATCTATCTCCTATTGCTTGTGGCATACTTCTAATCCGATCCAGCTTGCCCCATCTAGCGAACTATTATTTATGCATTGTTTAAAAATTTGGATTGCCATTTTCTGCAGAAATGAACATTAACAATTGAATGTTTTATTCACTCTGTGATTCCCAGTTCGTATATATTATTTATATCCAATTTAGGACTAAATTAAGAGTTGGCACTAATTCTTCCAAATTGCCAGTGTAGGTGTTAGTAGAATCATTTGGGAGATCAAGTCGCATGCATATACATACAGTTGATAAATCTCGGAACGATTATAACACATAACCCATAGCGCTCACTCGCATATTATGGAAGAATATTAGAACGTCAATCACTTTGGAGCTACCGAAGAGGTGTGTTTGATTTGTAACTTACACCCACACGTTCACTATCGTCTTATGTCACCCAATAACTTGTGGATACACATAAGGAACGCCTCCTGTGCCCCGTAAATGAAGTTGCATAATTCAATAAAAACATCTCATTATGAGCAGACATAATATTCACTTTTCTTTATACCATCCTCATTTCCTCTCACTCATATGGACAATCTCACACAATGCTCAAAAATATTTCGAATCTCACTGTGAAACGAATTATAAAAATTAACAACAATAATAATAATAGTAATATATAATCAAATTAACTTCATACACTATGACACTAAGAATATAAGTGTACCTATAACATTGATAATAATTAATATAAAATAATAATAGTAATTCCATACTAATATAATGATAATCAATCATTTGAGATCCTAATAAGTCATATTCACTAAACATAACTACACTCAATATATCAAATTAGTTACAATAATAATATACTAACATATGTATAATTATACATTTATTAAATATCCATATACTTTTTTGACTCATAATTATTATATGAATTTAAAGATCAGTCAGGATCTTCGAAATTATGAAAGATACGTAAGATAGACAGTTTCTCGTGAAACATTAGCTCATAAGTAGATTACAGAAGTGTCAGTTGTGTGTATGTTCTGTGTTCAGGGGGTCTTGCAGCTCCCTGTCAATTTATTTGTAGACTGCTTATTTAATAAAGGCATATATTTTGTTTATAAGGATTATTATTGTTTTTTTGCTTGATTCAGAACAAGCGGTAGATTTTCAATGTGGAAACCAAATATACGGCTTTAGATTTTATAACTTTTCATAAATAATCTATAAACTTGTTACCGTATGTAATTTCTTAGATATTTAGTATAAATATTATTTAGAGCAAAACAAGGTTTTATAATAATTTATATTTGAATTTTACAATAATCCAAATCACTCATAATTCAAAGTGGTTATCTAATGATAAGCTAATGTGCATGATGCTATTTAAATATACAAAATAGTGTTAAAAATAGTCTGGATAGAGACTCTATCATTGTATAGATGTTATTAATTTAAATAATTTGTTTATTTCTAATAAGTAGTTTAATTTTTGACAGTAGTTATGATGATCTGCTTTTTATCTTAATTTCAATAGTTAATATATATAAATATGCTCATAATATTTCCGCCTATGAAGGAAATAGTCGATTTTCATATCGATTGTATGTGAACTATACATTGCATTTAATTTATGAAAAGCAATAAAGATTTATTTGTTATATTCTCTATGCGAAAGAGTTTGTGAGTCCGCTCTAGGAATGTATGTGAATAAATATGCAGAGTGAAATGTCGCTCACATCTATCAATTTTCAGTTCTGATATATTATAATCTTATTTTAGTGATATAAGATAGTAATAGATAAATTAGATATATTGAGATGTTTCATCCTTAATTTTAAGAGAAGCAATTATGATAATTTATTTTATTTATATATAATAACTTTATTTTTATCTTTTCTTATGATATTTTATCATATGCATTTTTAAAATATTGTCAATAGCCGTTCATTCAAATATTATTGTATTATTTAATAAGATAATTTTAATTTTTATGTTGCTTATATTTATAACTCGTGAGTCTTTACAACTTGTACCGCCGCTCCGCAGAGCCGTATCAGAGGTGTAATATATATATAATTATATATATATATATATATATTAATATATGTAATATTATTATTTATATATTAATATTTTATTAAAAAATATAAATAATATTAAATATATATTATAATAATATATAATATATATTAATAATATATATATATATATATATATAATATATTATATATATATATATTTATTATATATAATATTATATATATTATATATATATATATATATATAAATATATAATTTATTAATGCTCTACTTTTGTTTTTTTCATAATTTTTCAGATAAATCGTAATAAATTTTTGTGTGATTATGTTACAAATGGTAATTTTAGGTTTCTATTCTTTAGAAAATGATTAAAATTAATGTTATATTACTTACCCTAAAGTTTGTTTGTTTCCGATGGATTTTCAATTAAATTAAGTTATTGCATTGAGAATCGAGAAGCTTACATTTTTCAAAGAATATGTTTATTTATATTTATTATAGTATATTTATTATATTATTTAATATTAACGTTTTTTATTCATTTTATATTTTTTTATTTTATAATTATTAATTTTTTTTTTTTTAATGGTTATTTTTTTTCCTTTTAATCAGATACATATACTATCCCACTATTTGTAAATAAATTGTCTTATTTTTGAAAGCAAAATGATGTTTTTTGGTTATTGCCTTATAGTTAACCCTAAAATCAATGTAATAAAGGAAGTAGATTAATTGTTGTTATGATTGTTATGTAGTATTTGAATACCCTTATGCTAGGAGTATGTGATTACCCATTATTATGACATCAGGGATATTAATTCCATTTTAAATTTAATCCCGATAATTCCTAATTATTTGGTAAAAAGTGTGTTTTTTTTGAAATAGTACAATAATTGTGTTTTTTGAATTAGTATAAATATAGGGTTAATCTTTAAATATAATTTAGAATCCAATATAAATGAAAATAGAAGAAACGGATATGATTTATTCTAAATGTCCAGTGATGTTGTTACAGTAAAGATAACCTTTTGGTGTGAATTTGCGTATTCCAAGACTTCTTTTCTCGGTTTAATATCCTAGGTTTTATAAAACTCCTCATCCAGAACCCATTATACATTAATATCTCTCTAGAACACTAATTCTTACAATAATGGTATTGATTATACCGAATAGTTCTCAAGGATGACTCGGCCATTGTCAATTCTGCTCCTTATGCAATAGCGAGATTTTGATCCACCTTTCACTATGTATGTCTCTTCTGGACTTTGAATCCATAGTGAAAGAATATTCAACTGCCTAATATTCTTATTACGATTAAATTGAATATCGTGTTATATATTTGTAATGATTTTCTTAAAGTGTGAGTTTTATAACTTTCATTAAATGATTATCCATCAACATCTACATCTCGTCAAGGAAAAACTCTCTCCCAATAAATAATTGCATAATTGGAAGGAAATATATACTGACTCTGTTTCGGCACATACATCACCCTAAATACAATCATATATCCTCCATGCACTCGGTCAGATAAATAAGTCCCTGAAACACACCTCGTGTATTCTCAAAATACCAGCGTATCTACAATAATAAATGCAAACACTATAATATAGCATGGATACTTAACTCACTTAATTCACTACTTTGTTGAACTGAGATAAAATTACGTGTGTTATATGAGATCAATATCAATTTTTTCACAAAAATCGTGTGTGGATAACTATAATTAACACTATATTCACTTTGCGCTAACTTCTCCTTTACTACAAATGAACTGACAAAATACTACTTTTCCTTATAGGTTACACTTCAAACCATTATTCGTGATGTGCATCCTCTCAAAAAATATAGACGAAAAAACATTACAAACATGGATAATCTAGACCTATCATCTTAATCGAAATCTTCTGACCTAAAAACATATAATATTCTAATCCTAATGGATTTCTAACTCTTTAAACCTTCTTAGGACACATCTCCTACTCTCCATGCTCTTCAAATACCAACACTAAAATGAAGATTTTCATTTCCAATACATACAGAGTATCGAGACACATAAAACCACACCACATACACTTCTAATGCTTCTTCGATGTTGATTCTCCATCTTTACTTCTGTTCCTCTGTCCTATCTTATCCAATTTCTCGTGCATTATCTCTCATCTCTAGAAAAATCGATTTATTAACGCCTTGTCTCAACACTATAGGCTGACATTCTGTAATACACACATCATGCGTCCTTAATATAAAATTTAGCACTTAGACCACACATATCTATATGGTGGTTCAACAACTACATTTCCTACCCACCAATTACCATGGTGGTATAACCACCATTAGGATCTTCTCCCTCTCTACCCTTCTTCGCCAAATTGAATTCCTCATGAGTGACTACCTGAAATCTCGATATCACACTCATTCTCCTATACTCGCTCTACCTCTAACAATCTTTTTTTGTATGCCTACCGTTATGGTAGGATGACATAACTCCATACTTGCTTAGATGATACAATCTCTCTCACCTCCCCATTTTAATTTTTTGAATAATATTCACCCTAATATAAAATTTCACTTTTGAACTTGCTAATAACTTTCCTTTTTCTAATTTCTTTTATGCCCTGGTCCCACTCTATATAACACCATATATAAGTGTCAAATTTCAACAATACATACAGGAGAAAAATATCACTACATATCAAACCTCTAGGTATAAATAAATATTACTATTGTATCTCTATCCATAAATAATTGCCTACCTCTCAAACTAATAGTCGCAGTACGCGTTATCCTTCTCATTTTCCTTTTGAGCATTTAAACATCTTGAGCTCTCCTCCTTCCATTACGAATAGAGAGTTTAATATCTACACATTTCTCCCTCAACTTTCGTGAAATTATCATCTAATTATCCGTACAACACCACATTATAATATTAAATTAATACAACTTCGTTCTTCGATTGAAGTGGTGCTCTCTAGATATATACCTACTTTCTCTCAAGTGACTATCCCTAACAATATTAGAACCCAAATATTAAATTAATCGAGTACATAACTGTCTTATTCTTTGTACCACAACCTATCAGGAAGGCTTTCTCATAACCTTCTGCATAATATAAAATATCTGCTGCGTTAAACTCAATTAATTGGATATACTACTTCGAGTCTCATTCCTCTTCAGCATTACTTCCTCTCATATATAACTAGAGAGATCTTTTCACAAGCCATAGCTCGACTTACTTATACTCAAATAAAGTACTCCAAAATGTTGTTATCCGTTACAACAATCCTGATTAATCCTAATACCAATTCTCGAATTGAGAGCGTGTTATACATTTGCTTAGAATCATGCGTATGCATCTTTATCGACGTCATGAAACTAACCAACAACTAAACTTTATGATCGTATCTCCAAAGAATAGTCAACCAATAACTCTTGCCCAAATATCCAACCAGACTTTAATAGATCAATCTGTGAATACAACAGTATCAACATTAACAATAATGACATCCCACCCTATGTGATTTTCATAATCTCTGATTCATCCTTTGAGATATCCCTCGCAACGTTGCTGAATCACCTTATGCATAAACCAATCATCTCGAACATAATTTGGATACTCTAAATATATACTACACAGTAAAACGATCACTAGCGATAAATCCCATTCATTAAATCAAGACAATTTCTTTATCTCTCGTCGTCTATGCCTTTTTCCTTTCTCAAACAAAATTAAGAGAACTTAAACTCTTTAAATATAGATTTTTGCATCACATATATATATTCGCATTGGTTCATTTTGAATAAATACACTCTTTGGGTATTTTTCAGTATAATTGATATACATATATAGGTTTAGTTTGATATTCTGCTAGAGCTGAAAGAGGGCTAAGATTATATAAATAGCCGAAAGCTTTTGCTAAATATTTTTGTACCATATATAGTGTGCTACTTTAATAATTCTGTTAATTAAATTCCAGATTATCAACATGTTAAGTTGATGCTAAACTCCTTATAATTTTTGGATTAACGTATATCCTATTTAAGGAGATTCTTATAATTCAAGGCGATTAAGACTATATTTATTAACCTACTGTGTTTCTAAGATTATTATTCTGAAAATAACTATAATATATTATTATATCTATATAATTTAATATAATTATATATTATATAATTAATATTATATTATATATAATATATAATATATTAATATATATATTATTATATATTAATTAATAAAATATATATATATATTATTTATATTAATTAATATATATTATATATATATATCTATATATACTATAATATTATATAATATATTTTATATATATTATATAATATATAAATATTATATATATGTATAACACATTTCTCTCTCTCTCCTTTCTCTCTCTCTCTCTCTGCTGCTATATATATATATATATTAATAATATATATAATAATATATAATAATATAAATATATATATATAATTATATATATATATTAATATTATATATTTATATATATTATATATTATATATATTATTATTATTATAATATATATTAAATATATATAATATATATTATTATATATATATTATAATATATAATAATATATAACATATATTATATAGTATTATATATACTATATAATATATATAAATAATAAAGAATATCTTGACATATATATTTAGTACTATAACTCTCAAGAAATCATAAATTATATATTATCTTAATAGAGTATACATAATTATGATTATTCTCAAGGTTTGAAGGTATGAGATGTGGAATAATGAAATGGAGTAAATAATAATACATATATAATAGTTATAAAAGTTGTGAGGTATATAATTATCGGTAAGACAATTAAGTTTATAAAGTTACAGCTTACTAAGAGTATATATTATATAGGATATTAATATACCTCAAATTGTGTAAATAGAGTTATAAGGTAGAAAGGAGGATAGTTAAGTGTATTTTGTTACTATATATATATTATTAGATGAATTGTTGTTAGCATAATAATATTATGTACTTTTAGGATCTAAAAACGTCTTTATATATATTATATATATTATTGATAAGGATCAGAGTAATAACTTATATTTAGTGAAGAATATATTGTGTTAATCATTTAAAAGTTCATTAAATTAAACCAGTATATTTATTAATTTTTTGTCAAATAGTAGTAAAAGTATAAAAATTAGATTTGCTACCTTTATGTGCACAGTAAACAACGCATTAGTCATGTATAGTACTCATACCTTTCTATAATGATCAGTACTATGATAGTATATAGAGGCTATGTATTTATTTCTATTTATTGTGAGGTAAGAAATTAATAAGGCTATAATTATGTATATTTCCATAGATGAGAGATATAAAAATATAATGACAAGATATAGAGATACATTATGATAAGAGAGTGTATTCTAATAATTGTAGTAGTTACTTAAGTGTATATTCCGAGTGATTATAGGATATTTAGTAAAAACAGTATAATATAATTATATATAATATTATATATATATATATATATATATTTATAGATATATATATTATATATTATACTTAATTATTAATTATATTAATATATATATATTATATAATTAATATTAATAATATAATTAATCTTATATATATATATTAATTATAATATATATTATAATACATATTAAATTATTATATATAATATGGAATTTATATAAGAGGATTGATACTTTCCGATATAGATTAGGTTAGTGAGTATTTAATTTAGTATAGGTAAGTATATTGAAAGTAAGGACACGATTATATATTTTATTAATTCTCGTTTCAGAGTTGTAGTTATGGCTTTTAATAAAATAGCTATATAATATTATATAATATTAATATATATATATATTTAGATTATATATATTATTATATATTAATTATAATTATAATAATATATATTATATATATATATATATTATATATATATATATATATATATATTATATATATTAATTATAATATATAAAAATATATATATAAATATATATTATAATATATATATAGTTTATAATATATAATATATATTATATAATTATATATATTAATTACTTATTATAATATATATAATATATATATATATATTGTATATTAGTGAAGACTATGGTAGTAATAACCGGGATCTGATTATGTATACATAATTTTTAATGCATAACCGCACAATTATTTGTATATTTCACATGACCCTAAGTGGGTATGAACCCTTATCCTTAATTTTGATGTATATTATATACACATATATTAACACCATTTATCATTCATAGATACAATCATAAATACCCATACATACACATTATAAATATTAAATGATGTATTTATATATAAATCACATGACACGAAATATAGACGTTAAAATTCATGTATATTATGCATATTTAAATGTATATTTATGCACAATAACATTCATATATTTAGTCACATGATATAATCATCATTTTCTATAAATATTAAATAATGTATTAATACATAAAATCACATGACAAGAAACTTTCATATATACTATGTATATTTATACACAATAAATTTCATATATTTAGTCACATGATATATCATCATTTACAATAAATATTAAATAATGTATTAATATATAAAATCACATGACAAGAAACTTTCATATATACTATGTATATTTATACACAATAAATTTCATATATTTAGTCACATGATATATCATCATTTACTATAAATATTAAATAACGTATTAATATATAAAATCACATGACAAGAAATTTTCCTATATACTATGTATATATACTGTTATTAATTTTTCCATGTCAACTATATAAACTTGCCGTTTACTATTACTTCAAATATATATATAATTAAAAAGGGTTGGGGAAGTTAAAAAAAACAACGCAACTCGTTTCTTTAAAAATAAATAAACGTTGTTTCTCTTTAAAAAAAAGCGCCAACATTATGTCCGAAATTTTTTTTTTTTTCTTTTTTAAATTAACCTTTTTTTTCATTACTATAATTTCCACCTTCAAGGTTTACTTTTCTAGTGGTTTCTAGTCATTCACAAAAATAGCAGTAATATTAGCAATAGTTTAAATTATCTCAGCATGGTATTCTTGTCTCAATAACTATCAAGTAGATTTTAGGTACTACCTAGTAATCACCGAACAGTATTTATATTTTTGTGCTCCAATAGGTCATAGTAATTTATTTAATTAACATTTCAATTAATCTTGATTATTATATTATTCTTTAATCTCAATTATTAGGTTATGATTATATATTATCTTAGTCTATATATTATTATTCACGCAATATAGATGCTTAACATATAATAAGAAAAGGCATTACCGGTGAGTTTATCTGATGGTAACATTTATCACCTCCTATAGTTCTCTAAACTATTGTGCTTATTATCAAGCTTGCAGTATTCTGCCTTGTTAATATAATATATTTATATCACCTAGTTATGCCTATCTGCCCTATTATCTACTTATTTAGGCCCTTTATATATATATACTATATATACTATATATATATATATACCCTATACTTGCGGAAAGGTGCTACCCAACCTTCTTCATCTACCTTTTTCTCTCCAAGACTACTGGTGGTTAGGTGCGTAAGAAGCATCGGGAAAAGAAAAGCAGAAGAAAATGACAAAAGTCGAAAAGAAAGCCCAGCCTATAACCCAGCCTCTGTAACCATTAATTAGTAAAGAGATCGTCGCAGTCAGAAAAATCCCCCCTAAAGGCTTCACGGGACTGCGACGGAACCTCACTATGGTAAATCGTCAGTGTAAGTGTTCATTCCCCTTGGCGCCAGGTGGGCCAACCGACCGGCTGGGAGACCAGAGAAAAAGTGGATTGGAGTCAGTAAACCGAAAATGTCTGAAAGGCAGAAAAATGTTGAGTTTTGCAGAGGCGAAGACATACAAGGTGCATAAATAGGAAGAGAATGGCGGGGTTTTGTGAGGGGTAATGGTTTTGGCCACCTGGGCCAAGGGATGAACACCTACATTGACGATTTACCATAGTGAGGTCCGTCGCAGTCCGTGAAGCTATAGGGGTGGTTTTCCTGACTGCGACGAGTCTTACCAATTATGGTACAGAGGGGGGGGGGGGTAAGGCTGGCTTTCTTTTCGACTTTTGTCATATTCTTCTGCTTTTCTTTTCCGATGCTTCTTACGCACCTTACCACCAGTCTTGGGGAGAAAATATATATAATATATATAATATATATATATATATATATATAATATATATATATATATAATGTATATATATATATATATATATATATATATATATATATATATATATATATATATATATATATATATATATATATATATAAATAATATTAAATAATAATAATCAGATAATGTGAAATATAATAATTATATTTTCTAGAGCACTAATAAAACTTTACTAAGTACTAAAATCTACTTTATATATTGCATACCTCTTTTAACATATTGTATTTACTGTATTTTAATGCTAAATACCCTAAAAAGACTTGATATATATGAAAAATAAGTAATTTAAAAAAAAACAAAAAATTTTGGCCTTTGGTCTTTTTTTTTTAAAAAAACGTGTTTTTTTTTTTTTTAAAAACGAACGTTTTTTTTTTAATCCCAACCCTATTATATATATATATATATATATATATATATATATATATATATATATATATATATATATATATATATATAATATATATTATATATATATATATATATATATATTATATATTATATATATATATATATATATATATATTATATATATATATATATATCGTCAAATGGGGGAAAATGAAACACTTTATGCGATTTTTTGTGAAACATGTTTGCTAAAAATCACAATTCCATAAATATGATTTTAATGCATTGCTGAATGAAGATATTGGAAAAATGCTACTTTTTTATGTAAAAAAAATTCAAAAATGTTTTGTTGAAAATATTTTTGGAAGCATTTAAAAAAAAAAGTGCATTTGGGGGAAAATGAAACACCTTAATTTTCAAGGTTCTTGATGCTGCCATAACACTCATTTCATCTTAAGACATCATCCTTTATTGCACTGGAATCTTTTTGTATCTTTTGCTTGTGATTTCTGGCCATATTTAATGAAATTATGTAAAGTGCATTTCTATCTTTTAATTCCCGTTATTTTATTTTTGCATGAAAACATGGTTCGGAGGTTCTAGCATAAATGTATTTAAAAAAACTGATTACAGGCATTTAACGGGGAAAAAATGTCATTTTGCTAAATTTGTTCATTTCATCATACCTATTGTTTCATTTTCCCCCACTTTATAAAAATAATAATTTCTAAGAAACTAAATGCAATTATTTAAAAGTTTTAATATCATTTCTTACATTAGTCTTTACCACATGCAATGTTAAAATTTTGAAACTCTAGCTTTGGCATTTTTTGTTTTAGAAACCTTAGTATATCAACGCAAAATTTTAGCAAATTTGATCTGAAATTTTTGGAAATTTTTTTTAGTTAAAATTATTAACTTTTTTTTCATCATTTTATATTAAAATAATAGTTTAAAGCCTTAATTGACTAAATAACATCTAAGAGCTACCTATTTTTTAACTTTTCTAAAGTTTTTATCTTAATGAAGATGGTCAGGTAGTGGTGTTTCATTTTCCCCAGGTTTTCATTCCCATTTGACGATATATATTATATATATATTATATATATAATATATATAATATATATATAAATTATATAATTATATATATATATTATAATTATTATATATATATATATATTATATATAATATTATTTAACCTATGGTCGGTGTAAATATTTCGGCGAAGTCCGTACAAACCCAACTTGAAGAAACAGGATCTTGCTAGCTTTGAAAAAATAAATTTGCAGGGCAAATAAGAGATGTTATTCAACTGAAAGGGTGAAAACCACACCTGAGTACATAACCCAAGGAATTAACTACTTAGTTCGGAGGAAATTAAATACTTTTGTTTATTTACTTATATATGGCTTATATATATAATATTATATATATATGATTATATATATCATATATATAAATATATATATATTAATATATATTATATATATATATATATGTTATAATTATATATATATTATATATTATAATATTATATATATATATATTTTTATATATATAATATAGTTATATATATAATATATATATTATATATATATATATAGTATATATATATATATATATATTATGATTCAGTGAGTATATATATTATAATATATATAGTATATATATATATATATATATATATATATAAATATGATTATATAGACGAAAACGAATCGCCAAAAAGAAATACCGAACCACACCACACACAGACACAGAAGAAAGCAACAGAGAGAAATTAACCCAACACACCCAACCACCCCAACAAACCGTCAGTAAAAACAAAAAAAGGGCCATCTCTCTCTTCTTTCTCCTCCCCTCCCTTTCGCCGCCCTGTTGGTCTCTTGCCCCGGTCTCCGCCCCTTATTCCCCCTCCTGGCTCCTTCCCACTGCTGATCCCTCATCTTCTCTTTCCTCTTCGCTTTGCCTTTTCTTTCCACTCTTCTTCTACGGATTTTCTCTTCCCCGCCGCCTATGCTCAGCCTCGCTCGACAGCCGTTCCCCGTGGCAACACGTTTGTCCATTCATCTTGTGATATAAAGGTATTAAATTCACCCTGGGCGGCTGTTGGCAGCGACAATAGATCATTCATGCATTCCATTTGTATTCATCTCTGAATAAGATGATTGTTTTTAAGTATTAGTCTAGTCCAGAAGCAACTCCCAAATCTCAATCTACTGTCCTATTGATGCAAAGATTATTTTTAATTTATTTTTGACAGTTTTGATTGATCTTCAAACGAGATTAACTCTTTTCATGGATCTTTAGCACAATTTGGCTTAATATTTGGTTGTTATTCATCCCTTAGGCTTACTTATTCATTTTATTTAATTTCAGATTCTTTTCACATAAACAAACTTTGCTTTAGAGATTCATTGAAAATGAAGAATTAGACCAAAAGGCATCAATAAAGTCAGAAATGGAGGAATCAAATGTTCAAATTTGGGTTAATGAAGGACTTGTTGACATGGAAATCATAAAATCTGATAATCCGATGGTTGCAGGGACGTCAAGTGCTAAATATGTAGATGTATGTTGATTCTTTTGTTATTTATTTTACTCAAGTTAGAAACATATTAAGGGAACAGAAAACTATTAATTATTATTATTATTATTATTATCCCCCCCGTTAACGTACCTCACCTTGTTCGGGGGGGGGGGGGGGGCTCAGATACCTTTTCTGAATGGTATCTGCGAAGTGGTTGTACGTTTTTGTTTTTCGTTGATTTTTCCCCCTTTTTGTGGTACCCCTCCTTTCCATTTATGTTCTTTGGTTTCCTATTTTTGTTTGTATTATTTTTTCTTATTTTTATTCCTTTTGTTTTTATTATTTTCTTATTATTATTATTTTTCTTTTTTTGTTGCTTTTCTTCTTATTTTTATTATTATTCTTATTATTATTATTCCCGTTCCCCTACCTTCCCTTCCCTCAGTTCTATGTCTTGCTCCTCCATTTTCCTGGTACGTACTACGCATACGTATCCCTGTCTCTCTCTTCTGGGAGTCTCCCTATTCCCCTGTTTCCTGGTGGCTACCGGGCTGTTGTCTCTTGTGTGTGTCATGGGCCCATCTTCGCCCCCTTCCACGTGGGGAGGTACAGGTTAAAAACCGGTTTTTCTTGCCTTTCTCCGGGCCCCTATTGTAAGGGTCGAACTTCGCCCTAACCTGCTGAAGGAGGTTGTCCTGCCTTAGACGCATAATCTTAGGGCTTAGCTTTTAACTCCGTGTGCTGCACGGCTTTTATTTTTCCATCCTTGGGACTGGACGCGGAGTTCCGGGGGCTTTCCTAGGCACACCCATGGCCCACCCTACGGGGTGGGGTTTCTAGGGGGAGGTGTGTTTTGCTCTGGGCCTGTGGTGGGCGCAGTTACTGCGGTTACGCTGCCGGGATTTATGTTTCTATTCATCATTTGTGTTATTGAATTTGTGTTTATTTTTTGCGGTGCTGATGTTTTGCAGGAAGTATTTTTCATGGGAAGAAAATCTAAAAGTTTACCGTTTTCCAGAAAGGCGGCAATCACCATCTGGCGGGTCCCCAACCGTTCCCTCTGGCCCATTCCAGGCCTGCGTACCAGCAGGGTTGCCTTGACGCCTTCGTTGATGATGGTTGGTACTCACACCCCAACATCGCCATCGATTCGGTCCGTGTTCAGGGACTGCCCGTCTAGACAGGTGAGGCTGTTGTGGCTCTAGACATACCTTGTCTCTCCTCTTTACGTTTGCCATTTCCAGGAGCCCCGCG
>JABUQX010120422.1:0-27500 GCA_015478945.1 Trachelipus rathkii | reverse complement strand
CATCATAACGCAATTAAAAATATTCATCGTAGTTGATACAGAACCAAAACAGAATAAAACAAACGACGAAGAAGAAAAACGATATTGGCGACCTAGCCGAAGATAGAATAAGCAAGAAGAGAATTGGATTGCCGTCGAAGTGGCAAATAATTAGAATCAAGAAATCTTCATGGTAAATACGCAGTCAAAACAGAAAAGTAGTAATTAGATAAAAACAGTCTTAATAAAGAGGATAATTAGTTGCAAAATTAAAAGGTCATAAACAGTGCATATTGTATCATAGATTAGGTTACTTAATTAACTAACTCCCTTGGCACAAAACCCAAAGGATCGTCTCTCTCAATCACTCCAGCGCCAAAACAATTTCGTCGACAGTCAAAAAAGCAGGAAAAGGCCTCCCAACAACAAAAAACAGATTCGTTGCAACCGCAAGAATCAAAAAACAGATAAGTTCCTAAAAAGTCAAAGGGACGTAAAATATAAAATTTTAAAAAATATGATGTCAGTAATATTTATGTTAATCAAGTAAAAATAAAAATTTAATAATTAAAACATAAAAACTAATTAAACAATTAATACAAAAAATTGATTAAAACATAATTAATTTTAACATTAAGTATCTTTAAATAAGTGGGTTGGTTGTCTGTTTGTGTATGTAAAGGGAGGGAAAATTGATAGAAGCGTTAGGTCATCTAATAATTTTATTTTCTCTAACAACCCTTTCATTTTTGTATTCGTGTGTGTCGAAAATATAGGTAATATATATATATATATATATATATATATATATATATATATATATATATATATATATATATATATATATATATATATATATATATATATATATATATATATATATATATATATATATATATAATATATTTGCTACTCATATATAATATATATATATATATATATATATATATATATATATATATATATATATATGCCTTCGTACACACACGCATACATAGACGTACAGGAATGTACAGACAAAAGAATAAGTGGAGAACGGCGGAACGCACACAAAATTCCTCAGCTCGCAACATACACCTGCCACACAAACAAACCTCCCGTCCGTGCCGCCACCCCGTCTCAAAGCAGATAGCCACCGACGACAGGGCAACGGAGCCATTCCCCAAAAATCTGCATTAGAAAGGTAGCACTCCTTTTGTATATATGAAATATAATGCATATAAAACAATATCATACATTGGTTTGTTAAATTAAGTTTAAAAAGAATCTTAGTGTAACAATTTTGACCTTTGATAAATATTTTTAATAGTAACTTCATTTTAATAATTTTGAAGAATATAAGTATATATATATATATATATATATATATATATATAACTATATATATATATATATATATATATATATATATATATATATATATATATATACTATCTACTATATATATATATATATATATATATTTATATAGCTATTGCGTAAATAAGTGTGTCCAAAGGTGCGTAAACGTGCGCACATGTCTGTATACAATCCACACGTCAGCGTACACTGACACAATCGGTTTGTTCGCTCATAGAGTCAAGGACAAATGGTTCTTCCTCATGATCATTTTGACACAGGAAATAGAGTAGAAAGAAATTCTTTTTCTTTTATTATTTCTTTTGCAAATGAGAATTGATTGGTTAGGTTAATTGATAAGCAATGATTAATTAATTGCAGGAAAAGACTGCCTTCGCATAATTATCATTTTAATTATTTTTTTTTTTAATTAATAAAAATAATTAACTCAAAAGACAATCAATTCAACATTTTGAGCATTGATATTTCAGATTATCAATCGCAAATCATATACTTAATTTATATAATCATATTGATATATATATATATATATATATATATATATATATATATATAACTAACTATATATATATATATATATATATATATATATATATATATATATATATATATATATATATATATACTCACATCTGTGTACCTAATATACGTTCAGACGTATACAGTGGTGAGTGTTTGCATGTACGTAGTAAGCCCATATGGTTTTCGCTCAATTGCATGCATAGGGCATTGAGAGCGTTGGGGCGCACAGCTGGTTTTGTTTACATATTAGAGAATAACCTTGAAAGAGAGGAATAGAATAAGAACTCTTTCTACCTATCTTTTCTATTATTCGTGAATAAAGGAAAATTGTTTTAGAAAGAATATTGTCTTAGCACTTATTGTTAAAACTTTCATTATAGATATAATTTTGAGTTAAATTTTAATAATAAGCAATCACAATCGTATCGAGTTGAATCTGAGCACTTTTTTCATTTTTATTTGAAGCGGAATATTTTGTCATTTTAATTAAAATAATTAAAAAATTGAAATTGATTTTCATATAATTAGAGCTGCGCATATATTGTTTTGTTGCGAAAAACAGTAGAGTAATTTTCACTTTTGCCAGTATAGTTCATAACAGATTTTAATCTCATAACTCTTTATTCCCAATAAAACCATTTTTCTCACTTCTTCCACTGTCCACGATTCCATTAACCCTACTTACCCCGTTACTTTTCACTTTCCACTAACGAGTCATTAGAATGGCGGAAAACTACTTGCAGGTTGAGACGTCTGACACCTCCACCCTAGAGGAGAGGCTGGAGGAAAGAGGCAGACCTGTTGAGGAAGTACCAGCAGTCGTGGATGAAGCCACCACCAAAAAGAACTATCTCGTGAACCCGGAGGAGAGGGGACAGATACGCTTCTCCAAACTGAAAGGAAAGAGATGAAAAGGAGAGGAGAAGTAGAAAATAAGGAGAAGGAAGATGAACCGAAGGTTGAAGGAGAAGTGTTAAGGGTAAAAGAGAGAGAAAAAAGAGAAGGAGGAAATGAAGCCGAAGCAATTTGTTCTGGGGGAGCCAGAGCCCCCCCAAACGTTGATAGGAGAAACTCAGAAGAAGATAAGACTCAGACAAAGATACCAGCAGTTTGTAAAAACAGCACAAAAAAGCCATGCTTAGCAGTGAAGCCAGTCCCCAAGGAAACGCCCTTCAAAGATAGTGGAAGTACATCTTCCAGTGCAGAATTTTCAGTAGAAGCAATGTTAGAGTTTATCAACTATACAGGTGATAGAAACATTCCATTCCCTTTATTTATCCAAAAAATTAAATGCCTAATGGATAACTATCAGAGATTGGCCGAAAGAGAACCCTTAGGAAGCTTGTTCGAGGAAAACAAGGTGAACTACATGTTGATAACGAAAGTATTAGACTATATCGATGTCAAAGAAAATAGTTCCGTATTAAGAAAAGCAATTTTAAGAAGTTTTGATCCACATTTGAATGCAGGAGTTTTGTTACAAAAGGTGATAGAATTGGAGAGAGAAATTTTGCTCCAATTAAATTTAGATGAAAACGATTCAGAAGATATGGATGAGATTTCAGTGCTAGCTATAACTGATAAAAGAGAAATGGAGGTTCCGACCGAAGAACTAAAAGCACCAAAGTTGGTTAAAAAGAGTGTGTCAGGAGAAAAGGAGATCGGAAAAAATCAAGAGGAAATAACTGAACAAACAGAGGAAAAGGCAATTTCTTTACCTTCCCAAGTTGCAGTTCGGCCTAAAGAAAAGAAGATAGCGCAAGCAATAGCCGAGTTGTCGAGATCCTCTGAAAGATCGATGGAAGTACCACCGAGAGGAGAGCAATATGGTTGTCGAATAACGATCGCTTTTGAGGAGAAACAGCGAGGGATAGACGTAACAGCCGTAGTCGACACAGGGGCTCCCGTCTCGATGGTCAGTAGAGATGCATTCGAAGCCTTAAAAGAAAAGGAGAAGATAGAGGTTTTATGTGAACCTTCACCATTTAGATTGAAAGGTTTAAATGGACTGCAACCTCGGCAATATAGACAAGTAGAACTTTGCTTTAAATTATCAGATAAAATCCAACGCACAAAATTTTTATTACATGAATTAATTCAAGAAAAATGGCAGATATTATTAGGAAATAATATAATTAGTAATGAATGTGCTAGTTTGAACCTCTTCAAGCGTCAAATGATCTTCTATGGTGGTGAAACGATCAAATCCCGCTTTTCATCATCGGAGAACCTCGGAGAGAAGGGTTCGGCCAGATACAGGTAATGAGAGCCTGTGATCCACCTTCCACAGGGAAGAATCCACTTTTAATTAACGGAGCTTTCGGCCCCGCAGTCTACACCTTAGGGAGAAGGTTGGGCGCTCCGAAAACCTTCGCCTCGCAGGAAAAAATTCAAAGGAAAAATCAGGCGGAAGGAGAGAGAGCGGAGGAAGAAGAAAGTTAGGAGATATGCAGGAAAGGGAGATGGGTAAGACACTGAATAAGTATATATATATATATATATATATATATATATATATATATATATTATATATATATATATAATAATATATATATATATATATATATATATAATATATAGATATATAAAAAAATATATAAATATATATATATATATATATATATATATATATATATATATATATATATATATATATATATATATATATGATATATATAGGCATCCCAAAATACATTGAGGTCAGAAGATTGACAGTGCATAGCCAGGTGTGTGTCTTTAAGTTACGATAAACCCACCCTTTTTTAAAAGAAAAACACCGGATTCGTTCCCGTCCAAAGATTTATATATATATATATATATATATATATATATATATATATATATATATATATATATATATATATATATATATATTTTATATATATATGTATATATATATATATATGTGTATCTATATGTGTATATATATATATAACTATATACTGCTACTATATATATATATATATATTATGTATAGGTTTATGTATATCCATGTATGCCTATCTGCATGTATAGGTGTATATGTATGCATGTTTATGTATATGTAAATATTGGGTTTATTTAGCTACCCTTTGAGTTTAAAACTGTAGAGTTTCTCGTATTCCTTCAAGAGTAGTTTTAAATTAAATCTCATTCACAAAATAATAAAAATTTCATTAAGGAATCAATTGAAGTTAGACGTTTATGTATACTCTATATTTGTTTTAAATTTTAATGTAAAGTAAAAATATCCGTTCTCATAAAAGTTAGGAAAAGTAAAAAACGACCGACGGAAAGAGTTTTAAAACACTAAAGTACCTATATAATATATTTGTCTAAAAATATATATATATATATATATATATATATATATATATATATATATATATACGTATATATATATATATATATATATATATATATAACTATATATATACTATATATATATATATATATATATATATATATATATATATATATATATATATATATATATATATATATATATATATATATATATATATATATATATATATATATATATATATATATATATATATATATATATACTTTGATATATATATGCATGTGAATATACTTGGATACAAAACTGTATCTCCACTTGTAACAGCGCTTTGAGATTATATAAGAACGCATTTAGTTTTTGATCTAATTTTCAAATTTGGTTTATTTCATTTGTCTAAAATTTTAGAGTTCAGAAGAGAGTGGAAAGGTTGGAATTGGTAGGTACATTTTCCCCACGATAAAATACTAAAAGTAATAGCATAAACAGTTTGAGTTTCTGTAGTTGTCTAAATCCCCGGAGACGGAGGGTCGACTAAGGCGGCATCCCCTTACGACCCCCGAGAAACCTCCAGAGGGGCCAAAAAAGCATTCTTGATAGTCGTACTCCCAATAAGCTATGGCGCGCAGTAAGTCTTAAGGAAAGCATGTCGGTCTAAACAGAGGAGAGGTCTCGTTTAACCCCATCTGCATACCCGGATACACTACATAATGCATGTTGAGAAAGACCTGTGAACGCAATGTACACAGGCACTTGTTTGATGTTTACTGTTTTGCTACTAATCCTTTTATTTATTTTAGAGAGAGAGAGGGAAGACAGTTTGGTTCTCCAGACAAATTTCTGATAAAAAGCCGAAGATCGGGCCGGTCAGATAGGTCAAAGGGAGAGAGAGAGAGAGAGGAAAATATAGTAAGATCCACCCTGACTTTAGGAAATTTGCAAAGGATAATTCAAGTTTGTTTTTTTTTTTATTCTAATAACATTTATTTTAATACTCTTTATACGTACGTTTTAACATTATTTTACATATAATAATGCCAGTTATGCGTATAAGGAATTTGAAATCATTTTCTATATATATATATATATATATATATATATATATATATATATATATATATATATATATATATATATATATATATATATATATATATATATATATATATATATATATATATATATATATATATATATATATATATATATATTTATATATATATATATATATATATATATATATATATATATGCTGCTATATATATATATATATATATATATATATATATATATATATATATATATATATATATATATATATATATATATATATCATCAGTATATGTCATTTTTGCGGAAAATGCTTCGGTCAAACAGCACATCTTTTCTTAAATTTATGATCAGTAACGGACTAGAATCCTAATAAATTAGCAGCATTATTTTTTATTTTTCTTATTTTTCTATTAAAAATCGAGCCAATTTATTTCTCCATTCTGTTGTAAAGCCAAAAGAGTTCATTAAAAAGGTAAAGAGAATTTAAAATCTTTAATCGGAGACCTCGAAACTGTGAGTTTGACAGAGGATACCGTTAGGATTTTGGGGTAGAGGAGATTACTTTGAATTCATGTGACAAGGTGATTTCTTTTATGTGTAAAGGCAAAAAATCCGTGAACAGAGTGAAGAGACATCAGGATCTCTAACAGGAACTTTTAAACTTGGTAAGTTTGACAGGGAATACCGTTAGAATTTTAAGTTAGAAAGGGTTACTAGAGGAACTCATGAGCCACAGTAATTTCTTTCCTTTGCTTAAACTGATGGATTTGGAAGAATGTTTCAGTATGATTAGTTTCTTCTCGAAAGATGGTAATATGGAAAAGTGGACTCCGAAAGCCAGTCTTGTAGAGGAGGAGGATTGAGTAATATTTAAGGTTTCAGAAAGAGAGAAATTTAAAATTGAAAAAGGGCTGCACACTAGTTAACTCATTTAACATTTCGCTTAAAAAATAGTAAGGTAAAAAGCACAGATTCTGTCTAGGCAATGAAGCCGTTGCTTCAGTCAATCTTCAATTTACAAAAGGGAATCGGTAAGAGAGGCAGCAATAGAAGATTGCGGGAAAGGCAGAAGTACCCTTCCGACGGAGACCGAAGAGGCGAGAAGTACCCCTTCGTTGAAGAGCCAGAGAAGGAGAAAATGTCCAAGTACCCCTCCACAAGTTAGTTCCGATTGACCGAGAGATAGAAATAAGTTCACTCAACCGAAGCATGATTGCTCACCCCTCATGGGAAGGTACTAAAAGAGGTTTTTAGTCGTGAGATTTCGAGAGTGTCTTAAATTAGGAGAGAGAAGGAGAAGATTGTCAAGCCAAAAAAGATCGCTAAGCGCATTTGGAGTCTGGAAAACACCCTAATATAACAACTTATGAAAGTATATATATATATATATATATATATATATATATATATATATATATATATATATATATATATATATATATATATATATACTATATATATATATATATATATATATATATATATATATATATATATATATATATATATATATATATATATATATATATGTATATATATATATATATATATATATATATATATATATATATATATATATATATATATATATATATATATATATATATATATATATTTATGAGTAAGAGAAATATATATATATATATATATATATATATATATATATATATATATATATATATATATATGTCTGTAGGAGCGAAAATTGGATATATAAGGATTCTTTGTATGATATTTTTTGACATATATTTTTGTGTAAATATCACACTTCTAGCTGGGATTAAGAAAATTTCATAATCTTAAGTTGTCATAGTTTATCTTGCAACTTGTTCATTTTGACTAATTATTTGCATGGTTTACCTCCTCATGAATTTTTCCTTATCTATAATATTACCAAAACTAGGCCCATGTTTCGGAAATTCCGAATGATAAATGGCAGTGATGTATAGCGCGGGAGACATCAAAAATCACACTCAGATCATATTGATTCCGCCATCCCTATGAGAGTTTTGATGAATAGGCTCAAGTAAGGGGTAGGTAGGCGTTTCGCTAGTCTCAGTTGACCAGGAGTTGATAGCCAAAGGAAGACCTCAGAATGAAGGAGCATCGCCCGGTGGCAGTAATTACGAGGGAATAAATCTCATGGATTTGGTGTATGAATTGTTTGTTTTTAGTTGTCTTGTAATTGTTGCAATTAAACATGAAGTAGTCTGGATTAGAAAAATCGATTGCACATATAGCATATCGTTGATTAATTTCTATAGGTTCTGTAAATGTTTTTCTCTAGTATATAAATCTTATTGGGATTTTGTTCAAAGCCGCATCTGACAGATGAGAGGCGGTGAAAGCAATGGAGATTGAAGGAAGGGCGATAAGTACCCTTCCGGAAGAAATGGGAACGTAGGTGAAAGGATAGCGAGTACCACTCCATTGAAGCATAATTGCCAAAGAAAGATGGAAAACGACGAGAAGAGACAGACCACAGTGTCCTATTGAAACTGTTTAGTGGATTAAGAACTTAATTTGCAATATTTTTGGATAAGATTTGCATGTTTTTTTTTTGGATTTAGATGTAATGAGTAGAGACTTCAGCCACATTTCTTCCCAGAGAAAACCTCAGTAGGAATTAAGATGTCAAAACGATACTCCTACCCAGTGGTGCAGAAAGAGAAAAAGTGTGCAACGCAGTCTTAGGTTTTAAGTTGATCATATGTGGGAAATAATCAGGTATTTCTTCCCAAAATATACTTCTTTCTTTTCAGTAGGAATTAAGATATCAACCGATACTCCTATGTGGGAACTAGAGTAGCAAAAAGGGAAAATACATGACCATTCTCATCAGCTTATTGCTGTATTTTGCTTTGTTTTTTTTAGCAATTTATTGTAGTCACACGCCTCTGATCAAAAGTTTCAAAAGTTTTGAGAAGTGATGCTCGCAACATGGTTGGTTCGAGCCACAGAGCTAAGTTGTAGCCGTGAAAAGAGAAAGATTGAAGATGTATTTAGGAGATTAGAGAAACAGGATCATAACTGGGGTGACAGGAAAGATAATCGTATTGGGTTGGCAAATAGTTCAGTAAATAAGCTAACATATAATTTTGTTCATATAGTTTTGTTCATATTTTGTTTTAAGTATGATTTTAAGGACGTACTTTCGATAAACGATTATGTTAGAGAGCTTCAAAAGTTGGGTTGGTGAATAGTTCAGTAGATAATCTAACATATAGTTTTTGTTCATATTTTGTTTTAACTATGTTTTAAAGATGTATTTTCGATAAACTACTATGTTGGGTAGCCATTCAAAGTTTTTTTTAGGGCTATGAGCAGTACGGATGAGGTGGTGATCTCTAGTATCAGAAGTCTCACTAAGCCAATATAGGAAGTAAGAAGTAAGAAGTAGAGTAAATCCCAACATAGAAAATGGTGAAAGTTCTTTTCCTTGTTGATATATATCGACGTAGTTGGACCTTTTACGAGAAATAAAAGTCCCGAAAAATAGATGAAAGGAACTGTTGTATTCTATAGAATTAAGAAAGATTTTTTTTTCATTTTTTTTCCTTGACTAATATCGCTTTGTATTCAATTTGTTCGTTAACCTTAGATACAACCGCCGATAGAATATTCTAACTGCTTCATTATTTTATGAGCTTGTTAATTCAGTTTAAGATATCACAGCGTTCTTTACGACTAACAATAGATTTTTGTGAGCTTCCCACGCGTAAGTTAGAAGCTTGAATCTTTTTAAGAGAAAAATGAGTAATGTCGATAGGCAATTAGGCACCAATAGAGGCTACAGCGAAGCGCTCAGATGTTTAATTTTGCCTTGTAATTATTAGAATGACACTAAAGCGGAGCGAGGAGACAATGAAGGGACTACAGGAAGACCCTTGACTCCCCGTCCCCTGTCATTTTGGTTTGAAACGATGAATAAGAGAACGTTTTACACAAATGATAGCGCGGTTTTTTATGTAAATAAGATACTTGGTTAACATAATTTTTAATATTTTTAAGGATATTTTTCAGTCTCTAGGACAAAAAACTTTGGTTTTGAAGAGCTATGATTATACATTTCGCTTCGCATCTGTATAATTCACATTGAAATTTTGATATTTATTTGGTTTAAATTGGAAAGAAATTGAAAATTTTTGCCGAATAGGTTTTATTATTTTTATCAATACCTACCCACGAGATTCATCCTCGAGGGAGGGCCCCATTTTCATTGTGAAAAATTAATTCGAAAAGAAAAAATTTTCTTTTAAAAAAGAAAGATAAAAATAATAAAAACAGCAAGAGAATGACAACTAACCTTGCCATTAATCTTAACATTTGTTTTAACGCTTAGCATGTTTTTAAATAGGAAGATGATAGTTATGAACACTTCCGTTAATATTTTTATTTTTTAACGTTTTGATACTAACAGTTTTTTTATTTAAACAGTAGTGTTGTCAAACGCATGATATAATAGTAAAAATATACTAACATTTCTTATAGATTTCTATCAGTATAAAGCACAATCATATCTTTGAAGATTGATCTGCCTCATCTCTTTGAAGATTGATATGCCATACTAATAGCTTTTGATACGAATATTGAAGGAGGTATTGAAATGTCAACAATTCGTATGACTAGAAATTGTGAGAAACATTTTAAATAACTTTTTAAATATTACTAGTATCACACTAACGCTTTAAAGATTATTTTTGCTTACTAACAATGATATGACTAATGTTACATACACAACCAGTGTTTGAGTGTTGTAACAAATTTCATAACAACGCATCGCTTATGTAGTTTGTAAAATTTCAAATAAACTTTGATAGTCTAAATAGTATACGAATGAAACTAAAGTTCAAAGGACAAAGCATGGTAAAAGCTTTAACATATTTTTGTTCCTTTTAATCTTTAAACGAATGTCACTAACAATTAACTCTAGCTAGCGACCAAATACTTAGGCCAGTACAAGTAAAAAACTAGTCGTTACTAGGAATAGTAAAATCAAAGAAAAGTAACTTAAAAAATCACCGATTGACCAGTACCAAAATTATTTTAGGTCAATGTGATTAACCAAAGACCGTAATAACCCGAGATAAAGTTTTAATTTCTTTTTAGATAGCATAAAAGGGAATCGCAAATTTAACAAAATAAACAAATTAATAAATTTTCTAAACGCTCATTCGTTAGGGAAGATTCCATATGAGTTTGTATCACACCTTATTTCCATGCTATATATCTATTTTCTTTATCTATTTATATTCGCAGGATTTGGAAAAAACAAAGACACACATTCTTCTATGCGTCCATAAAACACTGAGTTTTGGTCTTGTTTGTTTTCAAACTATTTTTTGTTTCAGGAATACTTTCTTAGGAGAGGAATTCTCTTGGAATCTATGATAGAAATTTTCATTATTCATTTTGCTTCAACACTTAGTAGGAAGTTTAGTTCAAGCAGAACTCCTTCCTTTTTTCATTTCTAATACTCTTGTTCATTTCTTCATGATTTGTTCTTTGAGATAAATGAAATGGTTTTTTCCATAATAACCAGTTCTCATTTCCGGCGAAGGGGACTATATCGTGAATCGATACTTTGCTTCGCAAGTATGAGTCGATGGAAAAAACTGTTGCGAAGGAATTTCAAAGTACGGCGCCCCTCCGGCGGCATACCTCAAATTCCCTTGCAAAATGAAAGCGTCTTTCTCACGCTAGCTCATTGGTTCTTCAACATTTAACTGGCATAGGAACTAGACATGTTCAGGTATGTCTTTTCTTCCTATTTTCCTACTTTCTTTCGATCAGAACACCACAAAGGTGAGAATCCTTAACGGTAAGAACTCTTGCCCCGTAGTTATTACGCATTGTTGCAATAGCCGCAGGTCTGGGCATACGAGGGAGCTTGAGAACGCCTCACTCCGTTTTCTCTGTTCACCTGGTGAAGTCAGTATTTAACGGTGTTCCAAATGTGAAATATTTCGTAGGGGGGTTTAAATATTTAAAATAAACTAAATAAATTATATAAAGAAATAAACTTACAAACGCAGAAAGCGTATATTTCTAATTAAACATATATATATATATAATATATGTATATATATGTTAACTTATATATATATATATACAGTGTTGTATATATATATATATATATATATATATATAATATATATATATATATATATTATATATATATATATTATATTATAATATATATATATATATATATATAATATATATATATATACTTATATATATATATAATATATATATATATATATATTATATATATATATGTTTAGCAAAAACCAAGGTCATTTTTTCTTGTTTATATAAAATTTCTCATCCTAAAATCTTTGCAGAAAAATATATGAGATGTAATTAAAAGAAAAGACTTTATATGTTCGGGATGTGTGTCAGTGAATTGGAAATGTTACCCATGCCTATCCAGATGAATCCTCCTCAGATCTTTTCTAAAATGAAGTTTCTAAGAAAACGATGGGGGGGTAATGATACAGTCGAAATATCCAATTTATCATTTAAATAATAATAATAATAATAATAAATAATAATAATAATAATAATAATAATAATAATAATAATAATAATAATAATAATAATAATAATAATAATAATAATAATAATAATAATAATAATAATAATAATAATAATATTACAAAATAATAATAATAATTAATAATAATAATAATAATAATAATAATAAATGAATAATTATTACTATAACCATATATTGTTAATAATTAGGCAGGATGATTTATTATTATTGTATAATCTTTTTTAGGTCATTTTTTATACCTGTGTTTTATCTACAATTTGGATGGTTGTTAGGAATATGGGTAGGAGTGAATGGGTTGTTAGTTTAAATTGTAATTCTATTCTATGCATAAATTTGTACTGTGACTTTTTAATATAGTTTGTTTTATATGCTTCTAATTCATCCCTCTTTATCCTCCATTGTTGTTTAAAAAAGACTGTTTATCTAATAAAAATCAGGAGTGAAAACTCTCCTCAACAATTAATGCAGATAAAGTGAAAGCCTTTTTACAAATAAATTTTATCTCCGTGTCAGAGAAACATCTCTCTAGGCATTATCGTTAAGTAACTTTTCATCTTTTTTAACATAAACATTACTGGTATTATAGTTATTTCAATAGTTAGATACATCATGATCTGTGTAACTAAATAAACTTTCTAAATTAACCTCTCAATGAAAAAAGAAAGATATCTTCAGGTAACAAACTTTTTATAGATTTCCTACTTAAGATATTAATTTGTGTTCAGTTCAGTTATCTTCGGTGACAACTATCTAAATCGATATATATTTTATATATATAATATAATATAATATATATATAATACAATTATAATATATATATATATATATATATATATATATAATATATATATATAATTATATATATATATATATAATAATATAATATATATAGTTAAATATATATATAAGTATTTAATTTTTGTGCACAGCTGAAAAAAGAGATTTGCGATCAGACCCCGTTACAAAATTTATACCCCGTTATTATTAATGAACTGTGTTTTTAAGATTGCACGATTTTCTTGAATAGAATTTATCATTTTTAACACGAACATATTAATTGTAAATTTATTACCTCATTTATATACATATTAAAATTATGACGGTTTTTCAGGGCTACCATTTTACTGCCTGATTCCGAAAATGTATTCCTTTTTTTACTGTAGTATTAATAGTTTTTAATAAGGATACATATGACGGACAATGGAAACGCGTGGGCCTTATATATATATATATATATATATATAATATATAATATTATATTATATATATATATATATAAATTATATATATATATATATATAGTATATATATAACTAGTATAGGCTCCTTGATATATATGATGTTAAACGAAAAAAATTTCTCCCGCGAGGCCATAGCAAAACTTTGTTACGATAATTTATGTTCTCTGGTCAGAATATGGCAGCAAATTCAATAATATTATATATATAATATAATATATATATATATAATATATATATATATATATATATATATATATATATATAAATATATATATATATATATATAATAATATATATATATATAATATTTACGTAATATGTATATATATATTACCGTAATTATATATAGCGTATATATAATATATATATACTAGTATATATATATAATTATATATATAATATATATAAATATAATATTTATATATATATATAAATATGATATATATATATATATAGAATAGAGTGGATGTTAGAGGAATAAAAGATTATGTAGATGGGGAGAAAGGGGGGAGGGAGAGAAAGGAATAAGAATGATTTTTTTTTGTTTCTTTTTCAGTTGGCATGCTACTTGAACTCCCTTTATGCTTCATGTAACGCTTGTGTGTTATGTCAACTTTCTACCTATAGCCTGTTAAGTTAAACTAACCTTTTTTTCCCTTCTTTATGCTTGACATTAATTTCTTTTATATCTTCTTTCTTACAGAAAATTTATATATCACAGCATATGGGTCTTCCTTGGTCTCTTAATAGTTACGTTTATTATCAATGAATTATAAGTGCTTAAAGGTTTGAACGAGGTAGTGTGGAGAAACAAGTCCATTAGGTGATTAGGTTAATAAGAACTAGGGCCCTGGGGATATTTTTCCTAGTTGTACATACGATAGTTTCAGACACACCTGACTATAAACACTTTATTATATAGGAAATAGTTACTGAGGTAACTAATAATAAAAGGCCCTTTTTATTTCATATATAACATATATAACAAGTTGAGGATGGTAACCATCCTCAACTTGTTATATATGGTGAGTGTAATTGTTCTATGTCATTAGTTAGGGTAGCTTATTTAGTTTTCTTTATTGAATTGACTAAACTCGGACATTTGTACTTTATTTGCAGTGATTCACTTTTTTGAAGAAATTTCAATCAAATGCATGCCACAATTGCTCAAAATGACTTTTTCTAAAACATATTTTTACTGATTTCCCTACTATTTTTGGTCATCAGAAAAGATATTACAGCAAATTTATTTTAATTATTTTGACTTTTAATATATAAAATATTCTTGCTTGAGACTTTTCTGAATCTTTGCATTTTCATTTTCTTAGAAAAAAAAATATACACCTGTATGTGCAGTGGAAAAGGATTGTTGCACCAGTTCAACTAGTTGCAGATACCATTGCCCTTGTCGGTTCTACGCGCATTATAAAAGTACGCAAGTACATAATAAGCAAGCCCCCCCCCCCACGCCCCCCTCCCCCCCACCCCCACACTCCCCCCCAATATATTATATTATTAAGTCTTATAATTATGAATATAATCTAAGACTAATTACCCCCTATATACTACCATAAAAATATATATTGAGGTAGTAGTGGGAGTAGTTGAGTAGATAGTAGTAAGTTAGTAGTAAGTATAATATACATATGTAGTATAGTGTGTATAAGGTGAGTAGATAATATAATATATATTATATATATATTAATAATACTATATATATATATATATATATATATATATATATATATATACAAAATATATAATATATATAGTGAGTAGTGAGTGGGGGGATGGAGGGTATATATATATATATATATATATACCCTAATACCATAATTACTTATATATTATTATAGGTTATATATATATGGAGGCCGGTATGATGGAAGTAATTACATATTATATTAGATATTATATATATAATATTATAAATATACTCCAATATAACACTTATCAACAAATAACCAAATAATATATATATACTATATATATAATATAATATATTGTATATATATAATATACTATATTAAATATATAATAATATAATATATTAAAGTATATATATAATATATATATTTATATATAATATATTATTATATATACTAATATATATATATTAATATATATATATTATATATACTATATATATAAGTGAGGTATTATTAGTATGTGTTCAAGTGTACTATAATATAATATATATAAAATATATATTATATGATATGTAGTAGATATATATATAAATAGTTACTATATAGCTATACCTATATAAATATTTATAACCTATATTATGTATATATATTGATAAACTATATATATATATTATTAATATATATTTATATATATTCTATTATATTATATAAATATTATAACTACGTATAATCAAAAAATATTAACTCTTACATTTCTTAATTATTTAATACATAATTATATTATATATAATATAATATATATAATATATATAATAATATATTATAACAGATATATCTATTATTATATTATTACATTATATAATATAACTATATATATATTTAAGATAAAATAATCATATATTATTATATTATAATTATTATATTATTATTTATATATATAATATATTATATTATAATATATATATGCCTATTTATTATTATATATTATAAATATAAGTATACATATTACTAATAATAATATATATTAATATAATAAAATATAAAAATATATAAATATCTATTTTTATTATTAGCTATATATATATTATTATACTATTTATTTATTATTATATTATATAATATATAATTGATTTATATTATATTTTATTATATTATTATATATTATATATATTATATGTATATAAATAATATAAATATATATATATTATTATTTATTATTTATAATATTATTTATATTATTAATTACATTATTAAAATAATTTATGATCATCTATATATATTTATTATTAATGGTAAATTTTATATACTATATAAGTAAATATATACTACTACAATCCTTTTTTAACCCAGAAATATTAAAGGCTTCATTTTGATTTTTTAACTGATAACAATATGTGTGGTCCTAATTTCTAACCATCACAACTTCCAATTTGTATTCTTATTAGGATTTCACTTGATTCCCATCCTGCCTTCAGCTCATCTCATATTGCAGCATTCCGGTTTTGATTCTTATATGAGATCCTACCACTTGTGTCTTCTCACGCTCTTCCGCAGATCTCCCCACTCATAGTCTTCACTCCCTCGTTTTCCACTTCACCTTCCTGCATGGCAACTTTCTCTCCCTGAATTACCTCTACAGGTGGTCCCCACCATCTTCAGTACCGGCTGGTCCACTTTATTCATCATGGACAGTTTCAACACACCACGCGGATCATTACCCTCACCTGTTTTTTTTAATGACGTCACCCATCACACCTTCCAAAATCCACAATCCTTCAACACATTCATCTCCTTCTAGCATTGCCGAAGAATGTCTTGCTCTCTCCCTGTTATGCTTCATGTCTCCGCCCCAATACAACAAGTATTGTATTTTCATATACTGTGTTATAATGGACAACTTATATCCTGTGTTTCAATATATTTTATCTTTATGGTGATCTCTTTTTTTTAATAATAAAATAAATTTTTTTATAAAATTGATATCTGCATTATAACAGTCTCATAGCAAATATAGAAAATTTAAATCGTTAACTTAGCCAATACTTATATAAAACCATAACCATAATAGTATATAGATTAAAAATTTCTCCTTTTTGCCGCTTATCTTACCCCCCTTCTTCTTTTTCCTATTTAATAATTGTAGCTACCTATGTGATTTTTTGTGACAAGTGAAAATCTTGCCCTATTTTTTTTAATCTTCAAAAGATCTACCCCGTTCTACTCCTCTCACTATTTACACATACCTACTCCTCATCTGCTACCACTTAACTAATTCAAATTATTTCGTTTGCCTTCCATTCTATATTCATTTATTTAATCCTTATTGTCTTTTCTTCTCAATTTTTTACTGCGAAGCACAACAGGACAACACCATTTGCCTACCCTACACTCCACCATCTCTCATCTCCAATTAAACACTGCCTATATAATAAGTCATCTTTCTTTGCGTTTAAAAAATTTTATTTACCATATGATTGTCTTCTTCTGTCAATACTCCTCCTCAAACTACTCCTTTACACCTCTATAAATTACTGTTATCCCAAATACGCTATAAATCTAGTATTCGCGCACCAATCCCATCATCTTTTCCCTGCCCTTCTCCTAGTTTTTACCATTCTTCATATACAATTTTCGTCCTGTTTTTTTTTTGATCTCTTTTCTAATCTCTTTTTACTTTATAGCTATTTCACTATTTCACATGTCTTATTTATCTCTATTCTCAAACTTTCATATAATTCCCTCCCAGAACTCAAATCCATAGCTTCCTCCCTGAAGTAACAGAATCAAATGACTATTCTTCAAATCTAATGAACTCGAATGATGTGCCATCTTGTTGTAATTACCCAATGATACTATTTCCTTGTTATCTTTTCTCAATGCGAACTATTTAAATTCTGTAGTGTGCTTTCTTTGCTCACACTCGTACCCACCACATTAACTGGCTCAATTTTATTCACCTTAATCTCGGCTCTTATTTTGATGCTATACTTTTTCTTTCTAAATTACTTATCATATAACATTTCGCCATGTTGAGAGGCTTTGGGGCCTTCACTCTATAATCTTTTTTAATAATACTTTCTCTCTTGCGTTTCCCTCCTTTTACCATTTATAAAATTGGGAACGTTTATTTATTGTAATCCTTAACCATCCTTCCTGGTCACTACTTATCTCTTTCCCCCATAATCACTACGTTGGTTTTCAGTGTATATATTCTCAACCATCAAGCTTCAGTCCATTTACCCCCATACAAATTTCAGCAATTCTTAATAATGTATCCCATAATCCTCATCCGAGGAGTCTTTTCCCTTACTTCAATTTTCCCTAAGCGCCCCACAAAATTCCTCCTCCGTTCATTTCCCCTCTCCCTCCCCATCTTCCTCTTCTGTTTTCATCTCCTACCTGCCTCTCCTCTACCCCTTCCTCTTTCCAAGGCGGCAACCTCCCACATTACAAAAGCAACTCATCAATATTGTACTCTATCCACCTTATTGTTATTTTTTCTCCGGGTAACAAACTTACCAATTTGTTTCACCATATTTTCTTATCTGATTTAATTACATACTCTCACTACTCGCATCCTTACATACAATACACAATCCTCTAAAAATCATTCAGCCCTTACACCATAATCATCCAATCAGTCCATTTGCCAGCTTTCGCCAAGCCAACCTCCTCCTTTTCCCTCCTCTTACACTCTCTCCCAGCATCATTTCTTGCTAGTCCAGCATAGCATGAGGGCTCTAGATTGTACACTCTGTTTTTAAGCACATCTTCACAATTACCATCTTATTAGTCTCACCCAGTCATTTCTTTTACTTATAACTGATTCATTCCACCAAAGTTGTATGCTTCTTTCTTCACTCCTCTCATTCTCTATTTTAATGCCTTTAGTTTCCCTTACTGTTCCTCACATACACTTCTGCTCTATGTTTCTTGTTTTCAATCAAACCGTTCATCCAGAATATTTTTAATCGATTACAATTTATCAACATTAAAATATAAACCTAGTAAATCATTATAAGATATCTTTCAGCAGAGTCTATATTATTGATACTCCACATATACATCCTTCACTTGAAACTATGTCTTTCCGACGTTGTATTCTTTAAGATAGCTTAATAAGCAGACCTAATGATACTGAATCCATTGACACACCCGGAGATCACTTTTACATCTTCTACAAATTCTTCTATCCAACACTTATAAAAGTAATCTATTACGAATCGTTTGATCAAACATTCCTTTTCGTATTATTCCAACCTATTCTTCGTATTATCTAATGTTGAAATGCTTTTCTGATAAAAAACCATTACGATATCTTCAGATTTCCCTCAAGCCAAAATCTATCCCCACGTACACCCGTCTGTAATGTTTCATAAAATTCTACCCCAAAAACAAGGATACCCCAACATTCTTATTAACCGCTTCATACTACTCCTCGCTTTCCCACTCTTGCATTTGAGATTTCTATCTCTCTATTTAGTATTATT
Organism: Trachelipus rathkii; assembly: GCA_015478945.1. Lineage (NCBI taxonomy): Eukaryota > Metazoa > Arthropoda > Malacostraca > Isopoda > Trachelipodidae > Trachelipus > Trachelipus rathkii. The sequence goes on along the minus strand of JABUQX010120422.1, from coordinate 7,362 downwards.
TAATTTCTCCTCCACCTCCCTTCTTCCCACCTCCAACCCTTATCTTCCAACGTTTACATATAGAATATCCTCTACTACTTCATCAGGACCCACTGGTGCGGTGTCATTATGTATACTTGATATACATTAGATATCTCCTTTCCTTGATCATCCAGTGTAACATATTGGATATACCTTCGTTCACAACTGTCCATCCCTTCCAAACTGAGCTGTGATTACTGGAGGTCCCAATATAACTCCTACTCCATGCTTCCTCACTCCCTCCTCTACTCCTTTTATACATCAGCACAAATCCACCACCCATCTCTCTGCTCCTCCTCCTTCTCGTTTCTCACTCTCATCTTCGTCCTCTTATCCCCATCAATCTGATCTTATCCTCCTTTTCTTTCTATTTCATGAAATTGTCTCCACTTCCTCCCTTTCCGTGCTTTATATTTGGTAGCATTATTCAAAGTTTCCAAACTTCAACTATATATTTTTATTAGTCAATTTTCTTCATTCAAAAAAACCGTTTCTCTGTGGGTCTATATTCCTAAATTCGATCGTTATTTCTCGAGGCTGAGTCCTTGTCAGTGTTACAAGGCAATTTCGTTCAGGCAAAGACGCTTGCATAGGCCAACCTGCCCTACCAGAGCTCCGTAAAGTCGAATCCAGGAGTGCACGACTTATGGACGTGATGATGTGTTGGCCTTTGCACCCATATTTACTACCTTAAAGTAAGACATTTAAATATATATATATTTATATATTTACTATTATATATGACTATATATATATATAAATAAAATATAATATAATATATATATATATATACATTTACATTATATACTATAATTATATATATTATAATATATTACTCATATATATATATAGTACTATACAAGTATATTATATATATATATATATATATTATTATATATATTTTTATATTAATATAATATATATAATAATATAATATATATAATATATATATATTTATATTAAGTATAATACATATATTTATTAATATTATAAAATATATTATTTTGTTTATATTATATTATATATTAAATTCTATAATGAAAATATACATTAATATAATTATTAATTTGATATAAGCGCACACAGAATAATAAGTTTATATTTATATATATATAATATTCTTATTTATTATCAATTATAAATATAAATCTTAATAATATTCTGTAAAGACATAATAATAATAATCTAATAATAAAAAATATAATAATAAATAAATAAATATATACCTAATTAATAATAATTATATAAATATTTTATATATATAAGTCCCCCATATTCATTCCTTCCTTACAAAACTGTATCAAAACTACTGTTTGTTTTTCTTTACAGCGCCTATTACAACATTTTTTTCTTCACTTTTTACTCCTGTACTATGTCCATTAACATTTCTTTCGAAGACCTCAAAATAACATTGGCTTTAGCACATTCAACCACGCCTGCGTATTATTATAACTTTTAACCGCTTCATCAACTCACTTTAATTCCTCGCAAACTCTAATAATTGACATTCTTAAAATACTTACATATTATGACTTCCACATACTTCTCTTGCACACTACTAACAAAAAGTTCGCTTACATTTTGCCTCCCGTATTTGTTTTCGGCTTCACCTTTTACTTCTACATTCAACTGATTTTTTTTCCTAATGCTCTTTCTCATTACTTTTTCCTTATTACCTGTTTTACTTAACTTTCTCTCCTTGTAATTTAATCGCTCATATTAATCCTTTCACACTTTTTTCTCTTCCAATTTGCTATTCTACCACTAACTTAATCTTACATCTGGATATCCTCTAGATCTGGGATATTCAATCTCTCAACCCCCCACCACCTAATTAACTCCAACATTTCATCTCAGTATTATTGCAACATTTCTCCACTAACACCCAAATATTTTGATTTACTTTTAATCCTTCTTCCTTTATCCATCTGCTATCCTGATCTCATAATTCATTTCATACTTAAGAAAATATAATTTTATACTTAAATACATTATATTATATACTATATAAAATAATTTTAATTATTATATAATTTATTTATTATAATTTATAATATATATAAATAGCATATATATATAAATATAATATATATTATATAAATAATATATAATATATAAAATTATATATATAAATAAAAATATAATATATATATAATATATAATAATATAATATTATATTATATTATTATTATTATTTTTCTACTAATAAAATATTATAAATAGTCATTTAAATATTAATATATATAATCTATAATATATAATAAAAGCAAATATTATAAAATGAAATACATCTAAAATATATTAAATTTATTAAAGAGAATGACAAAATGTCTTCTAACAGTTACCAAGTTAATAATTGAAAACAATCATATATTTAATTCTAATAATTTCAATATTCTTCTAGTGCGCTTCCTAAGGTAATTTTATAATATAAACTGTAAGGGGCATGAGGGTGAAGTCTAAGATTTCCTCATGTCCGCGATCATTTTCAGTTAATCTCGATCTGACACACTTAATATTCTTCTTTAATTGATAAGAAAGATTTAACTCTGCATAATTCATGGAAAATTATCATTTTCCAAATTCTCTTCCACTTGTAGCATACTTAGGTAATATAAATATCTTTTAAAAATATTATTATTAATATACATATTATCTTATTTATATTATATGTTTATTCTTTATTATATATATAATACAATAATATAATATACATATTATATATCTTGTATATGTATACTGTATTATATATATTAATATATTAGATTAACTAACTTAAATATAAATATATATATATAGCTATATTATTTATTTTAATACTTCATTGTATATATTTATATAATTTATAAAAAAAAATTTTAGCATCGATTTGAAAGATTTTAAAATTTATTATGTGGCGCTGAATAATAAGAACTCAAAAAATAAACCTATATATAAACTTAATTATGCTTAAATAAACAGTAAAATGAAAAATTTGATTGACTTTGTATTGGTGAAACTACAACCTAACCGATCAACAAACCTAACTAACCTAACCAATAAAACCTACCAACCTAACCATAACCCCTAACTAAAGACCCTTAACCAACCAACCTAATCTTTTATAACCTATGCCTAACCTAACTCTATCCTCTAACCATATAACTTTACCCTTATAATAAATCCTTATATCCTAATATTACGTGTATTCAACCTCACTATAAATAACCCTAAAACTATTTTATTATAAGCTTATATAATATAAATATAATATGTAATCTTTTATTTATAGTATTACTTGTTCATTTGATTATATTTATATATAATTTTTATATAAATATATTAAAATATTTCGATTATTATATTTCATTTTTAACTAATTTATCTTTAAGAAAATTTATTTATCTTTATTAGATAATATATATTCATACATTATTTATATAATATATATATTATTCTTTTGAATAAGGTAATATTTAATAAAGATTATTATACATTTCTTATTTTTTAAAATAATATAATTCAAATGAAATATTTTAATAATATAAGAATAAAATATTATTAGTAATATATATTAATATATATATATTATTATTATTTATATTATTATTATGTGAAAAAATGATGCACTTGTAGTTGTCCACGTGCAGCTAGGTACTAGGGACCAGAACTGTCTCGTTTGTATAAAATAAAATTATTTTTGAAGTAGATCTACTCAAAAATGAAAATTTTAACATACACTTTTTTGCTTCTCCAACAAGTTCCTTAATAAATTTTTAATTACAAAATATGCTGTTTAAATACAGGGGCTTAAAAAGTTTGTGTTTTTCCGACATTACAATTAATAATGCCTATCATCGTCCTAACATCATAAACGCATTTCCTTAGTAAGAAAAACACCATCTTGGGAAGATAGAGTAATGAATCAAGTATATTGATTTTCTCCCATTCTCCTTTATGACTCCCATTCTGCTCCAGGTTTTAAGCAAGATTATTCTCATACGCTGAGGGGGATGAAAATGATGGATAACTTGGTGCGTCTGGGATTAAGGTGCGATGCATAAATTGTGTAATAGACATTTAAAAGAAGAAATTTAATTCACGTAAAATTTAAAAAAAAACTTTTTTATACCTTCTATTATTGTCATTTTTGCCCTCATATATTATGTTCTTTTTTATATTAGATAAGTTGATTAATTTGGGTTTATATCTTCTTAATAGTTTTTTTTGTTGGTATATACTTCTTTATTTTTCGTATTTAGTAAATTACTAGATTCCAAACATTACTTTTATATTTAAGATATTTTTAAAAGAGGAGGGCCGTGAGTGTTTAGAAGTAACCCCTTTTGGAGAAAAATATAATATGCTTTATATTTATAATATATTTACAGTTGGTAATTCTATTTTAATTTACAAATGCCTTTTATTCACAATTTGAGTTGAATTTACAAATTATTTGCATATCAATGAAAATTACAAAAAAAAACACGAAAATAACTCAAAGAATACAATACAAATAACAAAGCAAAAGCACCCAAGTATACTGCCCACACCCACAAAATACAACAAGGGCATTCATCTATCACTATCTTTTTATCTACCCACCATCTACATATACTTCGTAAACTATTTTTAATAAAATTTTTATCTCAAAGGTTTCAGAATTTTAAACATACATAAAATTAATGTATGATCTCCATTCAAAAAAGAAAGCATATACACATAAAAGAATCACTGTTTTAAGTTAAATCTCCATATCCATTATAACTTTCAATAACTCTAGTAACCTGTTTTTTAAATCACATTGTGGTACCCAGCGATTATATACAAAACTGTCTTTATTCATTGAAACCAACTCAACCAATTCCATTATTTTTTTCTTTTCGCTCGTTTTCTCGTATCCAATATTCGAAATATATTATAAGCAAGTAAATAATTTATACTCATTGTACATTACATAATTATACCCACTTTTTTACCAATTTCGATATAACTCAATATATCAAATGGATAATCATGTGTTTAAATAATGTAATCCCCGCATACATACCTATCTTTTTATAGAACGCAAATTTCATCATTAACTTATATCAACATTCCTAGTGTTTCAAAACTTAGTGTTAGAGAGCAAAAACTTAAGATCCAATCATTGCCTTACTATATTGTTTCTCATGTGTTTTCTATTCCTTTTTTTCTTCACGAATTTTTTCTATTTTAATTTATAAAACATGAAATAAATAAATTTATATTTATACAAATTCTTTTTTAAAAAGACTCTTCTTTCTAATTCTTTTAATTCTATAATAAACCTGTTCATTCTTATATTATTCTTTCTGTCTACTATCTGATCACAACATTAAATCCTTTTCGCTTTCTCTTCCATCTCTATTCCCAATCCACTAATTTACTACTTAAAACATAATTTTCTCACCCCAACCCTCTTCACTGATTTATTACTGTCTCTCTACACTATATTCAAACAAAATCCTTTAAAATAGTACATAATCTACTTCAAACATCACAAATTAAAACTAAATATTTCAAACTTTTCTCGCTTATTCCATCTCCATCCCATACCCTAATTTGCTACTACATACTTAAAAGAAAATACATAATAAAATAATAAAAATATTAAATTATTTAATAAATAATTTATACTTTGTTTTTTATTAAAATTAGGTAAAGGATTAATAGAACCTATATGCTTGTTTAAACAACAGATTATCTTATATATATTATATAATTATATCTATAAGTTTATATTTATTATATATATTATAATATTCTATTATAATTTATTTATAATAATTACATAAATAAATATCAAATTTAAAAGGAAATGAATATAGATGCTATAAAAGGCATAACTAATACAAGCATGTGCTAATAATAATTTAAATATATAAAAATATTGTATATTTTTTTCCATGCTAGAAATAAATATATATTTATTTTTACTCGAATCTATAATAATTTCGACTAATTCCATAAACAAAGAATAAATTTCCAACTTAACTTTATCTGATGATCTTCCTTCTACTAATATAGGTGATTAACCACAAGTAACTCTATATGTTCAATCTCAACCCAGGTTAACTGCTAATTCCATAAATGCGATTTATTTACGCCTCTATAATTAGCAAATACAAGAGACTTTTACAGCCATAATTAACTCAAACCTATTATTTATCAAAAAAGCCTAAAGTATATATATTTGCCCAGTTTAATAAGATCTTGCTAAAAATTATAATTACTACCTGAAAGAATAGATATCATTTAAATATTATATTTCCCATAAATGTTACCCCTATTGATTGATTTACTCTCGTCTTAATCCATATACTATTCTACTACTCTTAAAAAACCTCTTAGACAAAGAGCAAGCTGAAGTATAAATACAACAGATCTATAAGAGGAATGTGGAAGAGTAGCGGTAAACAGTGAACCTGCACCTCTCTTCTGTTAAGATCAAAAGAAAAGGACACTCGAAAGTGTCACGCTACATAAGTTTCAAGCGTTCAAACTTTAGCAACTATATATCCCCAATGCACAAAATCCTCAAAACCGAGAATAACCATACTACCACCCATGAAATTTATACTGATTTCGTAAAAAAAAATAAAATAAAACAGTTCCAAAACAAAAATAAATAAATTTACTAATTAAATATATAAATAACTAACCTTCAACAGAATGATCAGAAACCTCCACTCGCCTCACACACCCTAGCTGCAACCCACCCTATTAGTGATGATCATTTTTAATAAATAAATTAAAATTTATTCTGTTTACTAGTTTATTATCTTGATCTTGTCAGCAGCTAAAATTCATTTCAATGTCATATTATATTTCTTATATTATTTATTTATATTATTATTGATTATTATTAATTAATATATAATATAATATATATATAATTTTAATATAATTATTTAATCTTTTTTTCATTTCCAGTAATTTAAAGTTAACATTTAATTTTAAGATTATTATATATATATTATATTAATGATTAATTATTAGATATTATATTTTATTTTTATTAATAATTTATTATTGATTTATAATAATAATTAATTAATATTATATTTCATTTAATAACAATTTAATTTAATTTTTTAATATATATTTAGATTAATTGTTATTGTTAATATTATATTATAGTTATTAATTATATTATTATATTATATTGTTTAATATATTTAATGATTAATATTTAATTATTTTAATTTACTGAAACGGCGACCTATTTTCTTTAATGTATAATTATGTTTGTGATGGTAATTATATTATTGTTATATATGTGATAATTATTATTATTAATTATTATAATTATTATTTTTAAATTATATATTATATATATTA